>MU628462.1:20748-134146 GCA_025688805.1 Aspergillus egyptiacus
TTTTTCTATTAGAATATCGCCAGCCATGAACAGTGGCTTAGAGCTTGGTAAGTACCTGTCAAGAAGGACCAGAAGAGCACTTGAATCTATTCTCTAGACCTCTTTAAGAAATCGATTTGCTCGCAGGCAGGTCCAATCGAAGGGTGCTTGGACTAGACCAAAGTAGCCCTATATAATATGTCTGATATAACTTACCTAGCCCTAACTAGCTCCGCCAAGTCTCCAAAGACTCCATTGGAACTAACTATAAATACCCCCTCCCTCCGCTGCTGCCATTTAATACCATTGTTTATGATTTATTATATTTACTACCTGCAATCATCAAGAAACACCGAACAGAATGGCATCAGAAGACGACCTCAACGGCCTCGACCTCCCCGAATTTGGCTTCCTCCCTTTTGACCTTTATGTCATAGTTCGTCTCACTTCTCGCAATATCTAAAAACCTCATCCACCACAAGGTACTACTTAATAGGCGTGCTGCTGATCCTAATGACGCGAATGATGCAGGCAAAATGGAATCCAGCTTCCCCCCTCTCCATCATGCAGCAAAAGAAACAGCTCGTCGAAGAATGGATTAAGCTCGGCAAATACGGACGAAGAGTATTCTTCTATTTCCTATCCAAAATAGACAACTAGATAATAATAGATGTACAGGAATATCTCGGCAGAATCCCCTTACCAGAGGAAATCCCCAGCAATGTCCCCCAAAACCTCTTAACTCCCAAAGAACGCGCCCATGACGGGCAGATCGAGCGCACGCTCTTTATCCGGACGTGGTACGGGGACCCTAGTGATCCAGCGAGCCAGGAGAAGGCGGATGACGATTATGCACATTTAGTGGAGGTTATTTCGTCCGAGTATGGGGAGATGGGGCTGATGATGGATGAATTCTTTATTTTTGATGAGAAGGAGGAGTTTTCTTCGTCTTCTCTTCTTTCGACTCAGAGCAGCGACGTGGAATTTTCCGACGGGGTCGCGATTCCCAGACCGGGATGTATGCCATCGTATGTTCTGGCCGCGTTGATGCACTGCCCTGACCAGATCGAGGGGAATCGAGTTGAGAATCTCCATGACCTTCCTTCTGCTGAGGATGTTGACGGACGGCAGATGCTTCTGGTGCTTGTTGCAGATCGCAAGGCGTGTGAAGAAGGCTGGGTGCTACATCTGGCGATCAACCACAGGGGGCAGGTTCTTCCTTTCCGGATCAGGAACGGGGCGGATTGGGTTTCGGCCAGTTACGGAAACTGGAGTGATGGGCAGCAATTGACAGAGAATACGCAGAACCCTGAGGCGGACATGGAGATGTATATGGATCACGGGGGTGGTGGGTGTGGATGGGATTGATATTCTGGGTACTATCTCTGTCTAATCGCTTTACCCCCGTTGAAAGGAGTTAATATCCTTCTTCAATTCTCAAGCACGTCCTCTGGTACTGGCCCTTCGATCTCAGGCGCATCATCGACCATCTCGATACCTAGGCGCTGTTAGTTATGTCGGAGTTGAACAGATGAAAGGCAAATCTCTTCCAGTTGTTCTCAGCCCAGTTCCACCACGCCGAATCTTTGTCCGGGTTGCCCCGGCGTCCTAACGCGTTAGAACCAAACCAGTCCTGCGTCCATGCTTTGAAGGCCGTCTTTGTGTCTCCGTTTGAATCGATCCAGGAAACTTCATGCACCACCCGGCGTGAGAGCTGATTGATATTCCCTTGGATGTGCTGCTGGTACCCGGGCACACTCATCCGGTTCAGGGTCGAGTCTTGTCCTCCTTCCTCCACACTGTTAAAGGGGAACTCGTCACAGCTGAGCCAGTTGTCGTTCCCTGGTTCCCCGGGATCATCACCAGTAATGTCCGAGAGGACATTCAATTGCTCGACACATTTCCGAGCCCATGTGCCCTAGTGATCATGCGTATTTCCCTCCCGATCAACGATAACAAAGTCGTGGCGAGAGCCCCCTTCGCAGGCAACATAGCGACGGTCCTCATTTACATGGTGTAATATATATATATATATATATATATATATATATTTGCTCTCTCCTAGCAGCATTTTTTATTATTATTTATTTATTTTTTGGTGCAGCTACAGCAATCATAATTATCGTCACGTTGCCATTAGTCTGGATATTTGCTCTCAATACTACCTAATTTTATGCCCATGGTTCGCTAGCATAATAATAATGAACTGCATAAGTAACTCTGGCTGTTACGTCATGAGCCCTAAAGCGGGAGTCCCAGAAGAGACTTTTTCGCTGTTCAACCCCGGATTTTCCCTTGGTTCCCTTTCAGTGACATGATCTAAGGTATTATTGTATTGCAGACTCGATCGGGGACTCGTCTATTTACAGTACCAGGGTCTCGTTCTTGCTATGTTCCCCCCTCAGCAGCTTAATATCGACCTCGAAGCCCTGAGTGGCATTTGCGGGTGCGTCGTCGATGCGACTACATCATGCCTGAAACGGTCCATTGCTAATACTGTACTCTCTTCATAGCTCCATCTCAATTGCCTGCTGGGTCGTTGTCTTCTCCCCCCAGATTATTGAGAATTTCCGCCGTGGGTCTGCCGATGGACTCTCTCTTCTCTTCCTGGTCGTCTGGCTGGCTGGTGATGTCTTCAACATCCTCGGCGCAGTCCTGCAGGGCGTCCTGCCGACCATGATCATCCTCGCGGTCTACTACACCCTCGCCGACATCGTGCTCCTATGCCAATGCTTCTACTATCGTGGCTTCACCTTCAAAGACGAGATCTCCGGGAGTCCGGTAGCAGAAGAGCCCGACGAAACCGAGAGTCCTTCACCCGTCATCGCGAGAAAACCAAACGAGCGCACTGCTCTCCTCCCCACACACGAAGAACACCACCACACTTACACCGGCGCATCGACTTCGCAGACCACAAACGTCCATAGCTCGACAGCTGCAACTACCACTACCACTACCACTGCTCTCCACCACCCTCCCAACCACCGACGGCATTCCGCTTTATTCCTCCACCCTGCCGTCGATGGAACGCACCTGTCTCCCGCAACGCCATTTATCGAATCCTCCAAACCACCCAGACAGACAAAGACCCCCTCGACCCTCCAATCCATCCTCCTGAACCTCTCCGCCGTCGCCCTCGTCTGTGCCGCCGGCATCCTAGGCTGGTACGTCAGCCGCGCAGCACCCTCTAAGCACACGGACCACCATCCCGACGACAACAATAGCTCCCCTCTCACCTTCGACACCCTCGGCCAAGTCTTCGGATACCTCTGCGCGGTTCTCTATCTCGGTTCCCGCCTGCCTCAGATCCTGCTCAATTACAAGCGCAAGTCCACCGAGGGCGTGTCCTTGCTCTTCTTCCTTTTTGCTTGCATCGGGAATCTCACCTACGTTCTGTCTATCCTGGCTTACTCGCCTCTCTGCGAGGGTGGGCGGCCATGCCAAGGTGGAGAGGTTAGAAGGTTGTACGGACGATATATCCTTGTCAATCTGTCGTGGTTGATCGGGAGCTTTGGGACATTATTTTTGGATATGTGTATTTTCATTCAGTTCTTTTTGTATCAGGATAGCGAGGGGGCGTCGGCTATGGTTGTTTCTTAAGACTTTTTCTCCGTCTCTTCTCTGGGAACCGCTGGAGTTTTCGCACGCTATAAAAGGTCGTTTGGGCGTTTGGGGATATCTAGGTGCCCGGGTTGGTCCGGGCTGGGGCTATTTTCCGCTGGATTGGTCAGTGAGATGACCACTGTCAAGAAGATTTACACTAAACAGAAACAAAAAAGAGTTTTAGTTTCCATTGAAATGCGCCTTTTAAAGTAGCCCATAGATAGATATGAGACTCAAGAATGGTCTGGCCCTCTGAAACACCCGCTAGATTTTCCGATTATTAGAAAGGAGAAAAATTTATGCAAAAAAAAAAAAAAAAAACCACGTAAAACGATATCAACGCCATAAACACTTAGCATGCTGAGCTCAGTCCTTAGCCTGATACGGGTTGACTTTTCCCTTTCCAACCTCGCTCCAATTCGTGCTTAGAGAGGTGCCATTACTCTCGACGAAGCTCTTCACCATAGCGCGGCGTGTATCATCGTCCGCACCGGCGTACAGCTTCTTGAAGAATCCGTCGACCGGGTCGGCGCCGTAATCAGAGTCAACGGAGCCCTCGTTGTCGGATTCCGCGGCATCGTGATCCTTGCCTTCAGTTTTGTGGTCCTGTATGCACTTATCGCCGTCGTGGGAGTGGGAGTGCGCCTTGGTCTTGGGATCCTTGGGCTTCTTCGCCGTGAGTGTTGAGGCGAGCTTGTCCCAGTCTTTGGCGCCGTGGCGGGATGAGGTTGGATAGGAGGGGGCGGAGGCTGAGGCGGAGGGGGTAGCAATAGAAGTAGTGGTGGTGGTGGGTTTGATATCCGTTGAGGAGGATTCAAGGCCGCTCCATTTCTGACCCGGGGTTTGCTTGCGCAGGACGAGTTCGATCTTTGTGGCATAGGTGGTGATTTTGGAGTTGGATTCGTCGATGGAGGCGTATAGGGGGTCGAGAGTGAAGGCGTATTCTGAGCCTGATGGAAGTGGGAACTGAACGGAAACCTGATGACATGGTTAGTTACTTCATGACGGACAAGCTTGGACGGAAGAGATGCCATACAGAGTTACTCTTCAGCTCGGCGTCGACGCTCTCCTTCTTGATGCCCTTGGCGTAGAGTGTCACGACCACCGAGTCACTTGATTGATACCACTCATGTCGGATCTTCTCTGGAGATGAAGCAACCGGTGCCTTACTCTCCTTGGGGGCTTCAGTCGCCGCCGGCTCACTTTTTGTCTTTTCCTCCGCAGAGCTAGCATCGCGCGACACCTCTCCACCAACAATCTTCCCATTTTTCAAGCTCTCAAGCTGTTCCTTCAGCTCTGCCACCGACGGTAACTTCACGGAATCCGGAAACTCCTCCACCGTCACCTTCCGCCTGCCATCCTCCTCGCTTAACCCATTCAACTTCCCTCTAACCTTCATCAACCACATCGGCACTTCCACGGAGAGATTCTTCTCCTTCGCTGCCTTCGAAGTGTTCATAGCCGTCTTCAACTTGTCAGCCTTCTGCGCATCCTCATCCACCTTATCATCCTTATTCCCAACAACTTTGCTCGCCAACAACTCAAATAAGAACTTCGCATCCCCATACCGTTCGAGATGATACAACGCGACGGCCCGCCTCATCTGCGAAGAAAGAATGAGGTCGCGCTTCGCACGCTCCCGCGCAAGGACAAGGCCATTTTCCGCATCCTGCAGCGCACCCTGCACGTTTGGGCCGCCGTCTGCAGGCTTAAGGCGGACGTATGCGGTCGAGCGCTTGATGTAGTACGCCGGAGCACGGGGGTGTTCGACCAGGGCTCGAGTATAGTGCTGGATGGCACTAGCAAAGTCGGATTTGGCGAGGGCGGCGTCGCCCTGGGATGCGGCGTCCATCTTCGGTTTTATTCCCTGGGCTTGTAAATCTGGAGTTGGGGGTTTGTCTGATTTGGAGATGTGGTGGGATGGGCTTTTCGGGCGTCGTTCGAGGATAGGCTCTGAAAGGTGGACGGTGAATGAAAAGTAAAATTAAGGCTGAAGTGTAGACGCAAGCGATACAAGTAGGCGAAACAACCTAAACAAACTTTGTTCGGGCTTCTTTGTTTTGCTGTCGTGGACAGCAGTTCGATCACTTTCTCCGACAACCTGCGGGGAAGTGCTTATGTCATCCTCCTTCTAATGGTTCCGTCATACAGAGTATCTCAGTATATTGGACACTTTGCTGGACGTCAAGTTGTTTCTCCTTGACAAAATATTAATTATATATTAAGTACCGTAAACCGCTATTAGCCCACATAAACACATCGCTGCAGTGGGCTTTTGACTTTTCGGCCGGCTATTGTTACAGTCCATGCTACATCACCAAATAATGGTACACTGGGCGACAAGCCCTTGCTCTAAAGCAGCTCTTCGTTCCCAAACTTCTTGCTGTACAGACCCAAAGCACGGATGGGCCAGTAGAACTTGTAGTTGGGGTATGAAATCATGCTAGGTTTGAGTTAGTTCACTTCCTAGTCTTCAATATGAGTCGAAACTTACCAGGATTGGTTGAATACTCCCTCGATGGCCTCTTGCAGCCATTCACCGTTGGGCTGTTGTCGCGACATCATAAGTTTCATCGCCTTCTGGAGTGGCTCTTTGTGAGGGTATCCCGCTTCCATCAGGGCAAGACACGCCCAGGCTGTCTGGCAAACCTGAGACTTCTCGTGATGGACGTAGACATGCCTCTCGCTGCTGAGATATGATTCTCCCCAGCCACCGTCCTCCTTCTGCTTCGAAAGAAGGAATTCACAGCCCCGGCGGGAGTACTCGCTCGTCTCGTATGTCTCGCCAATACTTGCAAGACTCTCTAGGGCAAACATCGCCGCATAGGTGAAGCAGATACCCCATGATCCGTACCAGCTACCGTCTTCTCTCTGCACACGCTTGATGTACCTCACAGCCCTTGCCTTTGCCTCTTTGATTTCATCTGCACGGTAGTCGGGATAGAATCTGCTAAATAAAGAGAGAGCAGTGACCGACGCAGTTGTGCACTCCGGATAGTCGTAACCGATCATGATGCCGCCAAATACCTCGGCCGCGTTAAGCCATTCGATTTTCGGAGAACCACGGGTGGTTTCATACTCAGTGAATCCACCAGATGGATTCTGCATCAGAAGCAAGCAGTCCACGCTGTCCTTCAGGCGTTCCTCAGGAATGAGCTTCGGGTAATTGTGCATTTCTTGAAGCTGGATCGCCGACCGCAGACCCTCCGCCGTGCAGTCACTGACAGTGTATCCTTGCGTTTTATTGCTGAAGGGCCATGCGCCTTTTCGATGCTGACGGTAACACTTTTCCTGGTCGGGGACGTTCTCTCGGAGCTGGTGCGCGTCAAGAAATTCCAAGGCCTTGGTGAGCATTGGCCGCCATTTTGGATCGTCTGCAAATCCTGCCACGACGATTGCCTGTGTGATGAAAGCCGTGTCCCAGACCTGGACACCATTGGTACCGTTCATCAGCATGCCCTCGTCCTTCATCCACATATAGTCGTTCAACCGTTCTCGATGGCGTCGGACTGAATAACTATCCGGGCCATCATGGATGTAGCATGCTATCATATTCATTGGGTTGCTCACTGGGCCAAGTCCAGCATAGTCGGTGTTCTCATCTTCCATGCGAATAAGCTCCCAAGTCCAATCTTCGGCACGCTTGACTATCGCGGAAACGCGAAGCATGGGGTTCCAGACATTCACAAGCAGTAAATTGATGGTGTTGAGAAGCCATGTCTTGGGGTAGTAGTTGTCAGCCTTGTGAATTGAGTTTCGGTGGCTGGTAAAATCGATAGAGTCATAGGGGTGCGTGTACAATTCCTGTCTCAACTGCTTGGTAAGATGGTCCAGGGGATGGGTGAATTTCTTAGACCATAAGTAGGACATGGGCAGGAACACCTGTCGCATATGTATCCACCACCGCCAGGGGGCGAAAGGAACCCAATCGGGAAGTAGCCTAACAGGATTAGTTTCCAGGCTGTCACCTACACAAGGGCGCGGAATTCACGAACCAGATCTCTGGAGGAACAGGGTTGACACAATCCCATTCCATGACACCAAGGATACTGAGCCAGAACTTAGCCCAGTGAGGCCCGTAGATGGCACCGCCAAACGAATGCAACAAGCCCCGGGCTTTGATCATTCGAGGATCATCTTCACTGACACCCAGAATGCGCAGCACAACGTAATTCATACTCGTGCCAAAGACAGAGCTATGAGCCTCAATGTGCAGACCCCACCCACCATCTTCTGGATGTTGTCGGGCGAAGAGATATCTCTTGATCTCAGTGGCGTACTCCGGGGGAATTGGCGTGTTAGTCACATAATAAGTAATGATCAACCCCGGAAGCAGAAACATAGGCCCTCCATATTCGCAGGCCCAATTTCCGGGGGGTAATTGAAGCTTGGAGAAGAATTCCAAGCCATTCTCCGCACATTGCAAGGGAGTTTTTGCTTTTGGCAGCTCGGGGAGACCCTGTGGCTAGGATTAAAATGGGTGTACACAGTAGTGGGTCAGAGACAGGTACCGTAGGAAGCCCCAAGAAATACTTGTCAGCAACAGATTGAGGCCATTTTTCAACCTCCTCGTCTGATTCAAGATAATGCCATGTTTGGCGGCCGTCGTCGTCCAACAACCGCCATCTTGAGTAGTCGGTCTTTGGGTCGTTTTTAGCGTCAGGGGCTAGGTGGCCTTGAGCTTCCGTCCTCCAGGGACCAATGTGCTTGTCTGGCATTGTCGTGTCTTTCTCAGACGTTCTATTCCCGAGTCACGCCACGAAGGCCGAGTAGACAATTGACAAAAAATGACGCAATTAACTGATAGTAGTTATGCAGTATGCAGACAGGATGAAAGGATCCTTGCTCGAAGATCTGGGGGAGCTCGAACTATTGACTGCTTAGTCAGTCTGGAACGCCTTGACGCCTGAGGATCGCCATATAAACTATACAAGTTCATCGACTCTCGGTGCTTTTGTATGAGCTGTTCATGAAATAACAAACCACGTAAAGTATACCTAACCAGTTATATCAAGGTAAGGGGGCCTCTTTTCTCTGAACACCCGATTCCCAGACTGCCTACGGTGTATGGTCAAATCTTCGGAATCCTGTCTGATCGAGCTTATGAGATGAGATCTCAAGACTTACTTTTTTCGATTGCCCGAGACCACCTTGTATAACTGTAGTATGATTCTACCTAATGCTTGGATGCAGGGTGGGTGGGCATATAGGCTTAGTAAGAGGTGAAGCCAGACATTGATCTTATGACTATCCCCAACCCATCGACCACACTCTTCTCCAGGGAGTTCCTTTATTTAATTGACCTCACCAATATATATATAATGGACAATCAAGCAGAGACTCTACTTTCTCCCACCCATCTTCTACCACTCGCACAGCCTAATCCTAGAGCTAGGCCTCCTAACCCCCGAGTTCGGCAGTACATCGATCAAACACTCGCAGCGTTGCTCGATCAAATCCTTTCAGAAGGCAAGCCAGCAATAACCATAAAAAGGAAAGCAGGCGGGACAGCATATCTTATCAATTCCTCGAACGGTGCACTTGAAAGCCACAGTGCAACAACAGACGTCACATACAGCTGGGAGGGCAAAGATGGTTATGAAGCTTGGAGATTCAGTACATAGCACATCCTAATGACGAGAAGTGAGCAACGCTGACCAAACTGCAGATGTCGCTCTAGCAATCCTCTCAGAAATAGACAAGGCCGTTCGGGCTGGGTTGGTAATATCTAAACGGTATATCTCTGACTACCGGTCTCCCATAACGAGCAGCAGCGTATGCTAATTGCTCGAAGAGATATATACTACAGTGATCCGGTCCTCTTCGGATCACAGAGCATCGTTGACACTTTCGTTGACGACTTCGCTCGTACAATTGGCGTGGATAGGTCAGATCTCTGTGTGGTATGTGCTTGCTGCTCGAATGGCCCTACTTTGAATCTGCATTAACACGTCCTATACACTCAGGAAGCAGCGGCCAAAGGGCTTGTGGCGGGATTTTACCAATTGACGACAACAGCAGACGTGACCATTGACACACGGTCGTCGATTGAAGCAAGTACACCGCACCTAACGTAGGGCTATGCTCATAAGCTGACCTTGATTCCCAGGAATGTCTTATACCCCGAGTAGAAGATATATCCAACCTTGAACTCTCAGACGTCGACTGGGTCCTGATCCTCGAGAAAGAAGTATACCCCCTGCACTCATGCACAAGGGATACCCGTTTAACAATCTTCACCAGGCTGTCTTCAGCAGACTCGCACGAAGCTTCTTCCACACCCGAGCTGCAGCAGGGAAAGGGATCTTAATCACCGCAAGCCCTACCTTCCCCTGAACAGATCAAGAAAAGCAGTACTAATCGCCACCACAGGGGAAAGGCTATCCCGACCTCAGAACCCGCGCATTCGTCCGCAAGATCCTCGACTCTATTCCCGTGATCCCCACACAAATCGAACGTCCCCGCTTCTACGCTCTTGTTGACGGCGACCCTGATGGAATTTCTATAATGTCAACCTACAAGTATGGTTCCAGAGCTCACGTATGGGAGAATAGGAAACTGAATATCCCCTGTTTACGCTGGCTGGGGCTACGGATATCGGATGTTGTTGAGGGGTCACAGCTTGGGAGGGACGAGGCGCTAATCACCCTGAGCAGGAGGGACAGGAGGAAGATTGTGTCGATGTTGTCGAAAAGCCCGGTGTGGGCGGTTGACGGACCCGAGCCAGAATGGCGGACTGAGTTGCAAAGGATGCTTATTCTGAATGTGAAGGCTGAGATTGAGATTGAGTATGATCGTGATGGTGGACTCGAAGGGTGGATTGACCGGGAGATGAGACGGCAGGAGGAATAGAATGTGCGGATCTCATTTCTGCAAGAATGCAAGAACTCTAGTCATCCGGCTCCAGGTTCGTAGACATAAAAACGCACGAAAGCACAATATCAAGCCCCAACGCCCACAACCATCCAAAACGCAATGCACGAAAAGAGCAATAAATCGGGGCTATGCATGCAAGAAGCAGCAGCAGCAAAGGAAAACCAGAGCACGTCTTTAATATATACAGCCATAACTGACCACCTAGTGGAAGGGGTTACAGCCCCAACCCTTTCCTAACCTCCTCCCGAACCTTCTTCTCATACTCCGCTCTGCGCTCTCTCCACATCTTCGCGGCTTCCACGTTCGCCGGACTCTCATCATTCGGCTCAGCAAGCATACTCATAACTGATATAAGAATCTTCTCCACGCTCTGAATAGGCGACCACCGCTCCGACGCATGCTCGTAATGGTTGGGATCATCACCGGGCGGGTGAAGGATGGAAATACACACCGTACCATTGGGGTAAACTACAGCCAGATAGAAATTCGACATTAGCCAACCATCCATACTATGTTGGACCCTCTCCTCGCAAAAATTAAGACAGAGAAAAACCTACCATTCGGATGCCAAACCCCGCCGCCAACAAACTTCATAGTCGGCGGACTAAGCGGGTAATCCTTCGGGAATTTCAACTCCGCAGCAAAGATCCCGCCCTCGTAGGGGGTGCCTTCGGGTCCCTGGATCAGAGCCTCCCAGTGAAACATGTCGTCTTCGGAGACAGGCCCGGCGGTGATGCCATCGGGCGGGTTCGTTGAGAGCGTCTTGTACTCGCGGAAGAGACGGTTTTGGGTCATCGAAGACATAGTGGGCGGATTTTCTTGTTTTATGATCTATGGCGGTGATAGGACGGTGCGCCAGGGCAATGGTTTTGAACGGTCGTTGCTGGGCGGAGATGAAGGACGGAGTTGGGGAAGGAAAGCACCGACTGAACGCGGCGAATGGAGGGGAAAGAGGAAAAGCGCTGCGTGACTTTGCTTATGGATGACAATAGCGGAACTAGGTGTGTAGATAAACGGGGAATAGATCCCGCGGTCCTGTGGCAATGGCGACAACGGAGGAGGGTGAACCAGAACTCGGTAGAGTCGGTAGTACAGTACCCTACCAGGTACTGCATAGAACTGATCGCCACCATGCGATAGCGGATCCTCTTGATGCCTCAGGCGTAAAATTGTAGACACTACCTTATGCACGCACTTGATTAACCAATGGCACTTATGAATGCAAATATTTCAAATAGTTATAGTACAACATATATGCATATTTTGATATCATGTCTCGTTATAGCGTGCTCGTGGCAAGTCCTCTCTATATGTTTTTGAGTATAGTACAGATCAGGGTATTCTTTTGTGCGAAAGCTCTAGAGACCGTTCAAAACGACAATGACAACAAACACCTAGAAGAGATCGAAATCATCACCTCCGTCATCACCTCCGTCATCCCCATCGTCATCTTCATTCCACCATTGGTCCTGAGACGGATGCTCTTCCTTCTGTTCTGGTGCCCAAACATCCCCATACTGATTTGTCTGGCTATGACCCGGTGAATTCTGGTCCACAGGTGGCTGCTGACTGGATAAACCGTCGTGTGGCTGCCTCTCGCCGGACATTCCTCTGGACAATGCATCGTAACCTGCAATTGTACCCGCGCCGGCCGCACCTGCAGCGGCACCTTCAGCCATGCTCCCAGCAGCGCCTCTCCCAAGGGTGCCGCCGGCTGCTTCACCGATAGCTCCAGCCTCGCCGGCAGCGGCACCACCGGCGGCGGCCTCCCCGCCAACGCCAGGGATCCATATGGGAAAGAATCCCATTCCACCGCCGTGACTATGGCGACTGAAGTAATCGAAATCGATGCTCACGGCCGTAGCTAGCATGACTGCGCGCTGATCGAGGGTCATGCCGGTAGTCGCAGTATCTTTGTCTGGAACTTCGACAGGCTTGAGAGCCGCAGAGTCCATACGAAGCGCATAGACACCAGTATCCGTGAAGATTTCTCTAGCGAACCCAACAAAGTCACGGTTTACGGAGCCGATGAGGCGGTTCTCGGCGGAGCGCAAAGAAAAGTCCCAGGAGAGGAAGGGTTCATCAACGTAAGCGAATTGGACGAACTCGCCGAAATCACGATCGCCTTCTGGCGTATGCGCTAATTGCGTCTGCTGGGTTGGGGATAGGTCAGACTGGGAAAAGGGTATCCTTTGAGTTCCCATCTCGGTTGCTGAGTTCGGTGAATGGTGGTAAGTAAACATATTGTATTTCCGCCGCAACGGGGCCCATTGGGACTGTGCTTCTCCGATGACGCGCATTTGGTCTAGTTCGAGTGGTGATACTCGGGCATGGGAGGATTCTGCAGCTTGAACTAGGGAACCCGGGGTATTGGCTTGAAGAGAATTTGACGAGGAGTAAGAGTTAGCAGCGGGATCAAGAGGGTCGTACACTCGGATTCGTGAATTGATCCATGACAAGGGACGGTGGAACTGCACATGTCAGCCAAGTCTCACCACCACAACATATACTGTCAAGAAACCTACCCGAAGCACTTCATTCTCGTGTCTATCGAACACATGCGTTACGAAGCTTCGATGAGTGCGCAACCATTGTCGCGCCATCATGTTACCCATACCCTTCTCTTGCTCCGCCATGTATCCAATATGATTACCCGCCGCATCCAATATCACATACTTGTTGGCTTGCTCGAAACCACTACAAGAAC
This sequence comes from Aspergillus egyptiacus, assembly GCA_025688805.1. Lineage (NCBI taxonomy): Eukaryota > Fungi > Ascomycota > Eurotiomycetes > Eurotiales > Aspergillaceae > Aspergillus > Aspergillus egyptiacus. The sequence continues at coordinate 33,914 of MU628462.1, forward strand.
GAGGTTAGCGCTAACCTTAGCATGTGAGCAAAATCCACTCACATCATCACATTCATCAATTCTAGCTGCCGCTGTACAACCAGTCCCGAATTCGCGAGGATCCCAACTGCGGGATGAGACTCTTTAAGGACACCTTGCGGATCTTCCGGGATATAAACGGGCGAGAGGAGAGTATTCTTCGACGGATCATAATTTGCGACGGGCGCGCCGGCACTACCTGCTTGCGTATTCGAAGGGGGTATCGGCTCTCTTCGGATGGGCGGCCGTCTTTGAATAGATTTTCGAGGAGTGCGTGGCGCGGCTCGTCCTCTTGTAAATGAGCTGGCGGAGGCTCGAGGTGTTTGAAGCCACCGCGATGGTGGGATTCGTATTCTCGTGTTCCACATAGTGGAAAGCAGGGCCAAAAGGCCGATTGCGTACTCGGTATGCGAAAGAGCTTTGGAGAGCTGGAGACGTGTGGCCCTCAAGTGTTAGACTAATACTGACACAAGTTGAGGGACAATGGGCAAATGTGGATATGTGGAAGGATTCCTCTGTCATTCACTAATAGGAACTAGGTATATGATTTAAGACATGCGAAGACTCATCTAGAAAGGTCCAACTACCGTAGTCGGGGACAACCCAAGGTTGGTTATTTCCGAGACGTCACTGACCCACGGGTTGTAGTTAGATAACAGGACCGCCTCCATATCAGGATGCTGAACCGGCAGAATCCTACCCACGTGATCATCGCCGGCGAATGGACTAAACCACCACCCATTAAGGTTGCTGCAGGCAAGAACTCTCCCAAGCCACAATCGCTCAGGTCAGATTTACTTCCCAGGACTCCCATGTACAATGTGGGTCGTACTCATTTGTTTCATTGATATCGTCAAACAAGTCAAATCCTTGGGGCAGCTCTGCATCGCCAATTGCTCCTCGGGGAAAAGGTCATGTTACCGATATCATCTAACAGAAGATATTTGCGCAAACATCCCAGGCCAGTGCCTGAAGTTGTTCAAACGATTGACCATGAGCATACGACCTGGTGAGGCCGGACCTGGTATATCAGGCGGGTTCAGACTCCAATTTGCTATAATGAGCTCCTTTACCGACTGATGTATGAGGCAAACCCGAGCTTCTTGAGGTCACCGAAGTCGACGCGGGGAATAAATGGATGAATAAGGTTCATAAGCCTTTGATGGTCCACCGCCGTGGCAAGAACGTCCACGGTAGTTACATATTGAAACCCCCCCCCTCCTCCTCAAGGTAGCGGCCCAGGCGAGCTCCAGTGTGCTAAAAGGTCTGCTACCAGCCATAAGTATCCCCTGAGTTATACTGGCGAGCTTCTGCTTTTCAAGGTCGTTCGAACTACAGCAGCGTTCTAGGAGCGGGTTTAATAGTGGCATCCCTGCCTGATTACCGCGGAGATCGCTCGAAGAAGGATGAAATTCACTCTGGCTCCTCATATTGCTAGGTACTCTCTAGCCATTACATGATTAGGCTGGGTGAGGAAGTATGCAGCAGAACGGTCAGTGTATGAGGACTTACTTTCTTGATCAGCTTAGCTTAGCTCCTGCAACCGCTGTCCGCGCTCGTAGTGGCTTCCTCTCTGGTATATAAACTTCAAGAATTCAAGGATTGCATAGGCAGAAGTCGTTTAGATTGGGGTGACTCAGTGAACCTGGTTGGAAGACCAACATACCCAAATGTCGTCTTCCTATGGGCCTGTACTTGATGATTATAGGTGAGACAGCAGGCATAGCTCCCTTGAAACCCGGAGGATGAATTTCTTCTATAGTCCATTAGAAATGGCTCAAAGTTGCTTCCACTATCGCCCCTGAGACCTGTCATACTGGACATAAGGCGTGATCTCCCGGAGAAACCTCAACGGCAGTTGCAAGAGTGCCAGCAGCATGAAAACCACGAAGTCAAATTGGTCTCAAAATCCCCCCTCGCAATGGAGGCTCTAGAAAGGAGAAAGACACAGATAACCGAGCAAAGCGAAATAATTCTTGACCTTCAATGGGGAATCATGTAGTGATAGGTAGCTCAAGCGATATGATATACGATCTTCTTCTTGCACGCCAGCCATTCACCAAAGTTCGTACATACGCCAGATACTCCAAGCATAATGCATATAGACTGAGACCCAAAATTTTTATACCCAATGGACATTATAGGAGCCCCTTGCGAGCTAGTTCAACCTTCCGCGCAGCTTCTCCAGGCTTATAACCCCCCTTCGAAACACAGATAGCACTCCCCTCGCCGAGCTCGAACTTCTCTTCGACGTTTGGATGGGGACACGGGCAATGGTGCGGAAAATGAACGCACGCTAGCGTACCGGGGCAGAGGTATTTATCGCATCGCGCTGCGGTTGTTAGCGGCTGTATGTAGAGAAGACTAGAATGAGCGGCACATACCTCCTTCCCACATGCTCTGGTACCGAGAACTGTCGCTTGGGACATTCTGTTGAGGGGCTTGTTGGCGCTCTTGGCCACCTCCGAACATATGCTCGAAGAATTGGAACTGCGCGTGCGCGACGGAGATGAGGAGCATGAGAGCTCCAAGGGATCGAATTAGGTTGGATAGCATTGTGGCGTGATTGTGGTCTAGGATCGTGTCAAGAAAGCGCAACACTCTCTGAAAACCCCAACAAGCGAATCCAAAAATCGAATATAAAAAATGGGAAAATGTACGGGTGTGAAGCCAGATGGTATACTTCGAAATGCCACTTTCCCGCAAGCCAGATAAGCAACACGTGACGCCGCCAAGCCTCCCCCCGATCTCCAAGAAAAAAGTCACTCCGAAACCCGATACACTGCATCCCAAGGCCCTCCATTGCAACTAAATCCAACCCACACAATGGTGCTTCAACCCAGGCTGCTCACGCCCCTCCGGGCCCTGGGCGGAGCCCTCGCTCGCACAAGCACAAGCACGCCTCTCACCCGCCTCCTACCGCAACAATCAGCGTCTCAATCCCTCCTCCGAACGACCTCAATCTCCGCGCCATCACCATCACCGATCCTCCTCAACCGACTCTCCCCTTTCACGCAAACCCAAGTTCGACACGCTTCCCACGCCGCCCAGGGAGCTGCAAACCAACACTCTCGCGACCCGGCCGGAAAGCGCCTGGGCGCGAAACGCACAGGCGGCGAATATGTCGTGCCGGGCTGCATCATCTTCCGCCAGCGCGGCTCGAAATGGTTCCCTGGCGAGAACTGCGCCATGGGACGGGACCATACCATCTATGCCACCCAGGCGGGCTATGTACGGTACTACCTTGATCCCGAGCGGCACCCGGACCGCAAGTACATTGGGGTTGTGTTTGAGAAGGATGGGAAGCTACCTCTGCCGCGGAATGCGCCGACACGGCGTAAACTGAACCGAGTTGCTGTGCCGAGGGTTCTCGAGACGGAGATGGAAGCGGGCCAGTCGGATCTCACGGTTGTTATGGGCGAGCAGACTGGAACGATGGTCGGCAGTGTGGGGGCTGTTGATGCAGGCGCCGGGAAGCAGTTGCGTCCGGGGTATATGTGGCGTGAGGCCAACTGGCAGATTGGACGGGCTGCGGAGAAGGCTGGTATCACGGCGGAGCCGTATGACCGGCGTGATCGGTGGTTGGCGTGGAGGAAGAGACAGGCCAGGGCTGAACGTGTTGCTCAGATGAAGAGTTTGAAGAATAAGAAAAAGGCGTCCAAGAAGGCCAAGCGATAAATGGCTCTACTTTGGCTGGACCTGGGTGTTTATGTACAATAGGAAGGATTGCAATAAGCCATTGTTCAATTAGTTCGTTTTCTCAATCTTAAGCAACAGGGTAACTTGCTAGTGCAAAATACTTCTGAGAGATTCAACTTGTGGCTGGTAGGTAAACAAACAACAGGGGTATACTTTGCTATTAGATTACATTTAGTTGAACATGTTTCTCGTTCATTAAATCATTCAGAAGGCGACAGTGGAAACGCACGCCGACACGAGATAGCCAAGGATCACAGGGCTACTGATCAACTAACCGGCCCAGAATCAAGCTCTGGCAGACGAACTCATTGCCCACAATTCCAATGTTGCTGCCCAAGCCCAGATCATCCCCACTGACAGACTCTATGAGCCTGGATTTTCGCCGCTTCTTTGACGACAGGCCAGCCTTGTCGTCATCATCAATATAGACCCAATCCCAGCTAGGTGCGTCCTCTGCACCCTGCGACTGTTTGAGAACAGCCCTGGCGGATTGGACGTCCGGGACGCGTTCGATCTTTGATGCCCCTAGAGCGTATGTTAAGAAGATATACGCTTTTCTTCTTTCCTCGTCTGCCTTGCCGTGGCGGCCTGTGATGAGCAGTACAGACTGGCCATTCAGCAGGTTTGGCCGTGCGGCAACAGTCTCGGACAGTCTCGCCTTAGAGGCAAGATACGGCGCGAGGATTCTCGACTTCGTAGCTCCGTTGAGGTATGAGGATTCCCCAGCAGGGAGCAGATAGATCTCCCAGTCCAAGATTTGACCTTTTGCCACGCAATCCTCTATCCAGCGGTCTGATAGGCACGGGAGATTAAGTGCCAGTGCCTGCATGTATTTAGGGCGTCGGGAATGTTTGTCTGCGATTAAACAGGCAAACCCAACTTCCTCGGCCCCAGGCTTGAGACGGAGATTGACATTGGCACCTGTGGTTGGGGTTTCTGGAGATTTAGCCGGCGGAGCAGGTGGAGCGTTCAATGGCACCTCGAATAATTCGTTGAAGCCGTCCTCGAGAATTCGCCCGTCGTTTTCCAAAATCATCTTCGTAATGCGGTATTTCGTATCACTTTTGTCACCGTACGACACTGCGAACACCATCCCAGAAAACAGGCCATTCGCAGGACGGAAACTGCGTGACAGCCGCGTGCTAGGGGACGTCGGGGTGATATGTCTATCTGAAGGTGTATGAGGCCTAATATCTGAGGTTCCAGACCCCGTATTATAGGTGAAAGATCGGTCCTTGAGTTGGTTCCACAAAATAGTATCCAGGTATATCCGAGACATAGGCACGCTGGTGACATTATCCGTTCCTGCAAGTCCTCCAGTAGGAAGGCTTTTCCGCTGCTTCGGCCCCAGGATAAGTGTGGAATACCCATACACATCGGTTACGGGAATCATTCCATTGGTGGCATTTTTCGACAGGTCGTCTGGGCTAAGCTTGTCGGCGAAACCCTTGATAATGTGTGTGACTTTCGGAACATTCGGCATATCCACTTTGACGGCGTCGCCAATTCGGAATTCAAGTCTCTTAACGGTACCTACAGGCACTTCAACTGGAGCACTGTCTTCAAATTTGACGAGATACTGGTCCTGGGCGGTTCCAAAAGGCTTCCCAAAGCAGGCGGCGGGGTAATACGCCCTCTTTTGGCCCCTCCAAGGTGCCAGTACCTGGTTCGGTGCTATCAGATTATCTTCCGCTGGAGGGTGGGAGTCCTTGTCGGCAGGGATCTCCTCAACAACAGGCTCGCTGCTTGGTACCTCGATGACTGGAGTGGAAGGGATCTCCTGGGGGACCGGAGTAGCAGAAACCTGCGGTGGCTCCTTAGGCTCAGGCTTTTGAGCCTTTGGGGACATGGGTTTTCGAGTCAGAGATCGGGAAAAGATCATAGCTCGTTCTTTGCTAGAAACGCGTAACTTGGGGGATTCCTCGGTATCCCAGAAGGACTCGGCCCTTCTCGCGGGTCTTGACCGGCCCGAGAAAGCGCTTTGGCACCTATTGAGAGGTTCGAACGGCTGCGGAGGCTGTATCGTCGCTATCTGTTCTTGCTCCTGGGGAGGGGCTAGATGGCGCGCTTGCCGAGGGGACACAGGGACTATTGGGTCTGAGGCAGGGATATTCCGGCCATTATTACCGCGGCGCTTTTTGCGTGGTGGAACGGGAGACATTGCAACAGTAGACGTAAACTCTTGGTCATCGGCCGAGAGGATGTTGATATTAACGTCAAACGTTGTGCCTCCTGCCTGAGGGGAAGCATCAGCGGCTATCTCCGTCAAAGCCCGGCGCTGCCTGCCACTAGGGCTGGATAGGATCCTTGAATTAAGCAAGTGTTTAATGGGGGAGGAGCTGCCGGAAACGACCGGCTGTGACTGATTTACGCGCTCAAAAGCGCCCGGATAGGGAGGAGGCAGATCATCATCCTCCTGGTCTGCAGCCTCATTATTCATATCCCCAGTCCAAGCTTCGTTAGGCATACGATTTGGACTCGTCTCCGGGATAGTGGCGAGGGGAAGATCATTAGAGCTCCTCTGTCGCCGATGCACAGGCGTCTCAGCGACGCGAGACGGCATTGACGAAGACTTGGCCGGTTTGTCTCCGTGATCCATATTGTCCGGTCCCAAAGAGTCACTGAAGCGGATTATGTGGGGCTGTCGATCCGGAGACCCTTCACGAGAAGAATCGCAGGATCTAGCGGGATTGGTGAAGTTTGACTTAGCACAAGGAAGAATAGCAGGGGGAGCGGTATGAAACTGGTCATTGTGGCTTTGAGATCCTTGGGTAGAGATCTGAACGGGAGCCCGCTTAGGAGGCGATAATGATCTCTCTTTGGAGCCTGATGCGGGCTGATTCTGTTGTTGAGAACCATACCCGCGAAACTGGCTTCGCTCACCTGCGCCGTCGATTCCCGTTTGTTCGGCGTCGTTCTGATCAGGCGACCACTGCGAGTCTTTGACCACTGTGATAGGTGATGATGGAGTGGCGCCGACTATCATATCATTAATTTCATGGGCCTCTGGGTGTGGATGTGCAGTTGCGGCGGTCTGAACAGGCTCTCCACTGCCGGCTAGGGGGCTTTCGTGTAAAGAAAGAACCTGGGAAAGTCGGTCGTGGGCACTTGCTGTAAGAGGAAAGCTGGCGTCTGGATCATGGCAGTTTTCTTTGTCCTCCTCAGTCGAAGAGTTCGGTATTCGAGGCTGACTTGCAGCTTCGGGCATTTCCTCTTCCTGTTCAGTTTCTTCTTCGCTTGTCCCAACCGCCTGTAACTCGATGTTCCGTCCTTGCGGTTCTCCAGATACATCTGTCCTCTCCACAGTTCTTGAGGGAGAGAGTGCACTTCCTCCTGTCTGCATCTCTGGTCGGCTGGGTCGTCTTGCAGGGGCGCTGACAGTAGCAAGTTTTGCTGTAGTTTCTTGTTCTATTCTCCGCTGACGCTTCATACGTTCAACAAAACTAGGTTCTTTGTCAAACTCGCCGTCACTTTGATCATCAGAGTAGATATGGTCTGCAGAGCGGGTCATTCGCTGCTTGTGAACAGTGTTCATATTTGACTGTGACTCTTTCACGCTGACATAATTTAACTGCGTGTCCGACGAGTCTCGGGGAAATGTCGCCGCAAGAGTATTGAACGGGGAAGACAGGTTCGGAGCGAGCGGACGATGTTGGATAGGGACATTCGGCGAGGGTCGATCCGACATCATATCAGATTGTAGGCCGTTTACAAGAGGGGATGATGGTGCCTGCGTTGCCTTGAACACTTGACTCAAAGCCATTATGCCACTGCCGGACTCAAGCTCCGGCGCCAGAGGGTTTCGAGAGGCAAGCGGAGACACAGCGGCGATGGCTTCAACATGATTCTTCCTGGTCGCTGTTACTGGGGTCTTTGCAAGGAACCGCTGCGATTCGGGGAATAGGTTCGGCTCATATACCAACGGGGAGGATTCGCCCAACTTGGAGCTGCATTGGTCGTCGTTCTCGTCGGTATTGGGCCCTTCGATGTTGGCCCCGTCAAAACCGGCAAGTAGGTCAATATGACCACTATCCCCTTCATCCAGGGTCAAAAGTGTGCCTCGGTCCATAACATTACTGTCGGGCCCATCGTTGCCAGTTTCCTTATTCTGCCGGATAAGCTCATCATATACGGACTGCGAGATCACCTGGGTGTCTGAAGGCACTGTATCGCCAGAGCCCATTTTCGTAGCGAGAGGTTGTGGCGTCTGATCAGGGGGCTTTGGGCTTGTACTCAGTGGTCCCGTTGTATGCTCTTTTCGCCCTACTGTGGAATTTCCGTAGACACGGGACTTTCCCGAGCTGCCCTGAGAAGCTGAAGTCGAGGTAGAATCATTCGTGCGTGGTAGGGCAATCGGGTCACGGAGGTCTTGGAGAGTATTATTTTCAATCGGTCTGGGCTCTTCTAAGAAAGGCTGGGATGCGATAGATTCCTAAGGCGAGGGATTGGCGTTTGTTAGTGCAGGGATCGTTCACCAGGCATTACCTATTTGACTTGTAAAACTCACTAAACCGAGCGCGACGCGTTGCAGCCTCGCGATATCAATGCTGTCATCTTGCGTTTCCATTCTCACTTTCAGCCCACTGTTACTGGTATAGTCTGAAGATCCGCTTGCATTTCTTTATAGTTCTCTCTGCCGCAGGGCTCGTAATTTCGAAAATATCCCGAGGTTAAACTCTACAGTCAAGCCCAGCGGAATTCTTGCAACGCGACGCGCAATCACGTGAGCTTGTAACCAATACTGCCACTCTTGGTTAGGCTGGATTTAACTTTAGCTTTAGGTAGTGGACTTTGTTCCTTAAAGCGAGGAGGACCCCGGAGGCTATGGCGCTGTGCGTTGGATGAAAGTACGTTCATGTGGATTCTAGTTACACGGGGTGCAAGGATATGCACACTTTAGGCCTGAATGGAGGTTAAGTCACATCGAGTTACACCAAGTATGAACGTTCATTAGGTATATTATCCATATCCCAAAGTTATCGAACTCGTACAAATCCTCCAAGCTTAATCCCGGGAGCGATTGGGTACCCAACGACGGATCAGGATCTCCCTCACTCTGTATCGACAGAGCAAGGCCCCGATATCAATACTGTCAGTCTGGGTGGAACCCAGCTCCGAGCAGGGCGGAGGTATTTCGACGTAGCAGACCACAAGGGTCTTCTTAACCTGTGCCTGGACACGGTTGACGCAGTGGAGCCACCACCAGCTGTGCGATTGCTTACTGGCGGCCTCGGCTCTCCGATCTTCTGTTTCAGACCAGTATGAGTGATCGTAAGACGGGACGACCACGACTGCGAACTCCGCATGCGAGAAGACGGGCCCGCGGTTGTAAAGGAGGTAATCCACTCCAAATTTCACACCGGAGCGGATGACCCATCCAAGGGAGCGAAAGTGGTGGTACACAACGTAGGAGACCAGGAAGGGGTCGTCGGTCTTCAAGGGCAGGGACAACTCCCGAGGTGGTGAATACGAATGGTGACAAAATAGTGAGAGTAAGGATCCGGGAGACAAGACAGTTTTCCGGTCATGGTCAAGGATGTGCAAGGCGCCAAGCCCATACACCAGGAAAAGGGCTTCCTCGTTGGAAAGCTGAAGATGCTCTTCATTCTGTATAGTCGTCTCTTGGAGAGACCCATGATCATCGGAAATATGATTTTCAGAAGATTTTGATGCATTCTCGTTGGCCTCGGAAGGGAAATGGACGCCTTTACCATTCGCCTCTTTATCGCGTGCTGCCAACTTCTGTGCCTCAAGAAACTTGGCTTCTCTAGCCTTCTTTACAGAAAATTTCTCGGCGGCCACGGCAGCACCATTGGTAACACCAGAAGCGGATGATGGCAGCGCAGACTCATGTTCCGGAAGCGTGCGACCTTCTCTAGCAGCAGCTTCCGCCTGTAATCTTTGCTCGATTATCAGCTTCTCTGACCTTGCTCGCTGAAGCTTCAACTCGCGGCGCTCGGCCCTCCGCTGACGGGTGATCTCTTCGCTGGTCACACCTCCAAGAAGTCCTTTTCGTTTCTTTTCCTGTTCCAACCACGTAGGTTCACTCCGACTTAGACTTCCTTTTCCGAAGAAGCCCATCTCCCACAACGCGCGTATCGTCTTCTCATCTGTGACATGAACCGATGAAGTACTGGTATCGAAATATGCGGAGTGAATATCATTTTGAGGTGGGGAGATGAAGTACGTGAGGTACGAGAGTAGCACACTGACGATGGAAAGGGGATTATGAGGTATTAGAGGAGGAAGAGGATGGACAGTGAGAGGGAGAGGGAAACGGTGGATGTGTCTATAGTCCGGCCTCTGGCGTCTCGTTGGCCGAGGCTTAACGGGGACAGCTGCTTCCTGGCCAGAGGGAGCGGTGTTAGATGGAGGTTGAGAAGTCATTTTGTGAAATTATTTTCAATTGATCTTTGCAGTATCTACTCGGGGACGAAGAATCAGCAAGAGAACTCTTCTATACATCGCGATCCCTAGACTCAAAAGAAGTGCTGCAAGTTTGTGTTCCTCAGATACCGTTGTAGTCAAAATAAAAGCAGTCATCGACAACAGCTAGAAATCAAGGTTGCCGTTGCCTTAGCTTTAAGTAGTCATCACCGGAGCAAAGCAAACACTTCTTTTGAGTCCTGAACAGTTCCAAGCTGAAGCTTACCCGTATAGAAATGACCAGCACGTTGTGCACAAGTCACGGGTATTGTGGATGATTGATGTAAGCTAGTAATAACAAATACCGGACACTACATCAAGTGCCAAGCTGATATCTTGAATCGCGGAAGCTTCACAACACTCATCCTTCGTCTTCTGTGATGGACATCGTCCTCATATTTTTGCTTTTGAGGTGTGTTGCGGAAGCGAAATTTTTCGAGATTGGGGAGCGATTAAAAAAGACGGTGGATGAGTCAGCAGACCTCGATGGTCCGTGCACAAGCCTCCATCCAAAAAATTTCCTGCATCGCAACAATACAATCTCATCAGGCGCAGCTACAGATAACGTTTCCCTCGCTGATCGCAAGACCTAACAATTCAAGTGAGTTATTATGATGGAATTTAGTCAAATTGAACACAGCTGACAGTCAGTTTTAGGATGCATCTTATGGTATGTTCTACCTCGCCGTGCCTCCGCATTTTTTGATCGCCATCTCGATGTCGCCTTAAACCCCCCTTTGTGAGCATGGGCTTATAGATCCGACAGTACACTTTGGACAATGATGGCAAGCGTGTCTACACGCTGAAGAAGGTCACCCCCGCCGGGGAGGTCACAAAGAGCGCCCACCCCGCTCGCTTCTCTCCCGATGACAAGTACTCACGGTAAGCTTTCGGCTGCTCTCAAGACAATATGATGCGCTCGATGCTAATGGATGCTCTAAAACTAGGCACCGTGTTACACTCAAGAAGAGATACGGTCTTCTGCTCACCCAACAGCCTGGTACGGTACTCGATAATAAGTGCTAAGCGAGCCTAACTAATCGTTCAACTCAGACAAGGAAGCTGCTCAGTTATAGAATGGTGACTGCCGGGATTGAGGAGTAATTTGAAAGGGTGTTTCTTTACTGGCGAATGGTGTTATGGATACTCAGATGATTTTAGAGTTTAGTCTGGTTTTCCTCCCGATGACCAGCACACTTGAGATTGGCTCTATATGTTCATTCCCTCAAGGCTATATATTCTAACAGCCACTTTCATCCGACCATAATCCGTAAATCCGTAAACCGACGAAAACCAAGCAGACTTTTGTGCACCAGAAACTCCTATCCCATGATGCCAGTAGAAGGAAACATTCATCGCTTTCGTGAGTTCACATGTCTACCGGCTCCAACTCTTATACGGCCAGTCTGCTTGCTTCTCTCTCCAGTCAAGATACCTGGAAGATAGTCTTCGTCCATGAGGTCTCGTTCTTTGCGAAGCTGGCGTTGCTTTTCCGCATTAGCTTTGAGATACTCCTTCTGATCTTCGGCGAGGATCAGTTCCGTTCCCCAGCCCCCTTTGCCACCACCTCCTTTCCACTTTCCGCTGGCACTGCCGTGGACCGGCTTTGGGACACTGTATCGGTTTCCTCGGTTGTTCCATTGCATGTTCTTCTTCAAGTGCATCTGGAACTGGCCGTTGGCGGTGGTTGTGCATGAGACACGGGTGAGAGTATCTCCTCCGCAGCGCGGACAGAACTGCTTGTTCATATCCTTGGTGGTAGAGAAGCATGCGTGGCAGCGTTTGATGAAGGACTTGAGGTGTTTGATCCGCTGTAAGGTGGTCGTCGACAGGAGGTTCAGGTTCATTTGCAGTAACACGTTTTGACACTGCGATAATTTGTTAGTGATCGGGAACATATGAAGGGTAAGGCTCGACTAACCGCGAAATCAGTAGTCATCGTAGCAACTTGCATGACCTTCTGCTCTGGGCCAGCGATTGCCGAACCGGCCTCGTCGCGAGCCTGTCGCTTCTTCAAATTCGACGGTGTAATCCACTCCTCCCCATCTGATTCAGAAGCTGCATCGTCTTCCTTATTATCATCTGCCGCCTCGTTCTGAGGCTCTTGAGGAGTCGACAGATCTTGGGCGGTGCCTTCGGGAGCATCGGGCTTCTCGGCCGCGGGGCATTCAGCGACCTGTTCTTGCTCCCCAGATTCAAGGGTCGTATTTTTCATATCCTCAGCAACCTTTTCGACTTCTGAATTCTCGGTCTCGTCCGCTTTCGCGGTCTCCTGCGGCTGCTCTTCCGCAGCCTTTTCCACTATCTTTGCAGGAGGCTTGCCGTTGACCTGCTTTTGACCGGGAACGCTTCGCAACCTCCAATCACCACCATTCCTCTCGCATTCAATTTCATATGCCAGAGCCAAAACCTCGATATCGGTTTTACTCAGCACTGCCCTGTCGCCAGTCTTTCTCGCAAACTCGCTTAGAACGCTCACGGATTTCGGCGACGGGGTGCGCTGTTTCAGAAAGGGCAGGTACAGTGTCTCGACTCGTTGGCGCGCATCGGGATCACGGATTTCAGCGACGACCGATGGGGTGATGACGAGTTCTTCACATTGCGCCAGCAGTGTGGAGAGCGGCGGGTTGTTCTTGAGGATGGGGCCGGCGTCCAGGACGATGGTATGCACGGGTTTCGTGGTGGTGTTCTGGCTCGCCATGATGGGCATCTACCGACCGACGAACAAAGACTTGATTTAACAGGATGATCGTGAGCGTAAGTCGTGACCTTGTAGGTTCCGTGGTCGCTGTGGTGGGGTTGAGGTCTGTTGGATTTTTTTTAATTGTTGGCCTGTGCGCCGCGGAAGGTTTATCTTAGCTTTATCGGCGTCCACTACTGCGGAGTTAGACGTAGCAGGATACAGCCCGCTCAACATCACCTGCAGTTTTCAGCTCGATATAAGAGAAACTAGAGTTGATTGACGGAACTATTTATTTGTAGAAAATACTTCCTTCAACAGGTCGCACATGAGTGTAATTGACCTCTTACCCTCCTTCAAAACCCCATCCATGGCCAAAAACGGATGCGGCATTCCCTTCATCACTTGCAAGTCCACCACCACCCCAGCCTGCTTCAAATTCTGCGCATATTGCTCGCCCTCACTCCTCAGCACATCTAGCTCACCGACCATAATCAGTGCTCGCGGCAGGGCAGACCAATCCCCGGCCCAAAACAGCGGGCTCGCCTCGGGATGCGCCCAGTCCTCTTTCCTGGGCAGGTAGTGGTTCCGATACCAGAGCATCTTAGCAGCTGGAAGCGCAGGTGCGTGCTCATACAACCGGTAGGACTCGTTATTTTCCACCAACGCCGTATTGTCCATGACGGGGACAGATAGCAGCTGTGCGAGGAACCTGACGGGCGGTGACAGCGTTAGGGCCTTATGAGTAATAATCGCAGCGAGGTTTCCGCCTGCTGATGAGCCTCCCGTTGCAATCTTGCTTATGTTGATATTTAGCGCTGCCGGTCCATCTGATAGAAGCCACAGAAGAGCCTCCCAGCAGTCGTGGACCGCAGCTGGCCAAGGATTTTCCGGAGAAAGCCTGGATCAATCAGTCAGCTACTCCGTCTCCCATCAATTAGCATTCAAGGCTGGAGGGGAAAAAGTGCACCGATAGTCAACCGTGACAACGACACAGTTACCCCTCACGCAGAGGTTCGAACAGACTACATTTTCCGTGTCGATATTCCCAAGCACCCAGCCTCCGCCATGGAAATAGAGCATCACCGGGAACCCGTCGCTCGGTGCCTCGCTGGCTGGTGTGAATGCCCGCAGGAGTATCTCCGGCCCATTAGTCACACGTCTCTTGATGGTGATATCGGTCGTCTTGCCAACTTCGAGCAATGGGCCGCCGCCTGGGATTAGAATACCGCTTGCTCGAGAGGCCTCGACAGGTTGCAGGTGCACCTGCTGCTTGTCGATGACGTGGCTGTTGTAGAACTCAACATATTCGGGGTCTAGGAGGTCTCGGACAGAGGGGTGGAGGGGGTACGGGGGGCTGATATTGGACAACGACATCTTTCCTTTCTCTTTAGTTGCCTTTCGGCTTCTCCTTGTTGCTTATCCAAGTACGAGAGAAAACTATACGACGAGAGTTTATAAGACAATTGTCGTTAACTTTGAGGCTCCCAAAGTAGGCGAGAGGTTTCTACATCACGCAAGGAGCGAGGACAACTGACCCCGCCCGCCTGAAGACATTCCAAATTGTCCATGGAGCAAATTGGAGAAGGGGTCGGGTGCATAAGGCCTGAGGGGTTGTAGAGGGGTCTATCATATTATTGGTTTGGCATATGCACTCTGGGATACCTTATGATCCGCCTATCTATCTTATCATAGCAGCGATAAGATGAGGGGTATACCTTACCCGACCTTGAGCTTGCAGGGAAAACGAGGGATCCATCTATGTCTCCAAAATTAGTCATCCTTGCAACTGGAGGTCCGCGTTCCCTATAAATACCGCCCGCCATTTGGTCTATCCCACCCAAAACATTGATTTCCTGTGTGTCCCGCCTCACCCCGCACCTGCAGTCTACCTATCTGAACCCTCATTCTAAGCATCATGGCCTCTAAAACGCCCGTCGTAACCTCAAAGGCCCCCAAGCCTGTCGGTGGGGTCTACTCTCAAGCTATTATCTGCAATGGCATGGTCTACTGCTCCGGCGCAGTCCCCTTGGATCCCGAGACTGGGAAGCTGATTGATGGGGACGTGAAGGCTCACACGGTACTCATCAACCTTCTCACTTCCAACCCCTAATTGTCTGAGACATATGCGCAAATCGGGCTAACTGTTTTATCCACCGGAAGGCCCAATGCATCAAGAACCTCTCCGCCGTCCTCGAGGAAGCCGGCAGCGACATTACCAAAGTGGTGAAAGTGAATGTCTTTTTGTCTAGCATGGATGGTCCGTTCTCAATTATATCCCTGCCTGCCTGCCCTGTCGCTGGCTAGTTTCCGACTTGTGAATCAGCACGCTAACAGATTTTAGACTTTGCGAGCATGAATGAAGAGTACATTAAGCATTGGGGTGATGTTAAGCCCTGCCGCTCGTAAGTTCTCCTTATTCCTTACCTTGAAGAGGGGATCGGGATCTTGGCTGATGAGTGGGCTTGTGTGTATAGGTGTGTTGCTGTTAAGACGTTGCCATTGAACACGGATGTCGAGATTGAGTGCATTGCTCATCTGTGATTTGTGCTTGGACGAGGATAAAAAAGGCCGAGAGGAAACCATTGGTATGCGTACGGCGATATTGCTGTGTTACTTGCAGAAAAGGGAGCCCTTTATAGGGAAAGTACTTGACTCATCCCAGATTCAATTTCCTATAAGCGTTGTATACAATAAGCACGGCCAATGAAGACTCTTACAATGGAAGAGTAAACTTCCTTCTTAACAGAGAGGTAATCCTAAGGCCAGTAAACCAGGCTATAACAAGGGCAGAGCGTGACCCCTGTACCTAACTTCTCTACAAACTACGCCTTCCAATAGTCAAATATAAACAAGTCCGCCAAGTTGTCCGCATGAACCGCAGTGGATTGGTTAGTGATTCACCTTGACCATGCACAGCCCTGGCAGAGGAGACCTTGTTCAGTTTCTGTAGTCATTTCCCGTTCTAATTTTCGGAGTGGTGATAGGTAAGATGCCTATATGTTAACCCGGGCCTGGTGGTGGTCTTTCCCAACCCGCCCTGCCTCTGGGTGACTACTGCTGCTTTGATACTACTATTTACCATATACTAGAAATAAAAAGGCGATTTCTATTGATATTAAGCAGAGATGCAAGGCTCCTATCATAGTCTGTCAGGGGACTTGCATGTATAACTATGTTCTACCTAAACAACATCACATCACACCGTCATCGACATACTCGCTATGCAAGTCAAGTCAAGCATGAAATGCAAGAAGAACTATTCACGCAGACAGGTGCAGCTAAAAGTCCGCAAACTCCTTATCCACCTCCTCAAAGTGGTCGAAGAACCCCTTGAACAACTTGACTCCCAGACCGGGATCGCGGCTTCCCGTCGTCGCACGGATACTATGCATCGATAGCTGAGGAATACCCATATCAATGGCTCTCATCCCAATTTGTGCGCTAGTCATTGGCCCAATCGTGCCGCCGCTCCTGGAGTCGTTCCTGATCTGGAAGACCTGCAACTTCGAGTCACACTTTTCGGCAACGCGCTTCATGAAGCTATAGCTGACGCTGTCGGTTGTCATATGGCCGTTTGAGTCTGCAGATACCGTGACTCCGACATTGAGTCGGGGAGCATGGTTCTCGAGGTAGACTTCCAGGTAGTTAGGGTTGACGGCGTGGATGACGTCCGAGGAGACCAGGAAGCTGTTGGCCACGGTTTGGGCGAGGAGGTCGGGCCCGTACGAGGAGGAGAATGCCTGAGTGATGCGTTCAATAACACTGGACATGAAGTTTGAACGCGCACCTTGACGCAGGAGACTACCGATTTCCTCGTCGTCGAAGTAGCCAACCATCTTGATGGAGGACTGGGAGGTGGTGTCTGGAGAGGCGATGAGGGCTTCCTGGGCGGCATAGCAGCATAATTTGTCGTCAATGCGTCCGGCAAAGATGAAATCTTTGTCGATGCCGCCGAGACGTGCGGGCTGGCTATCAAAGAGCTCGAGTTCCCAGCTGATGATACTGCTGTAGTCTGTGATTCCAAGCTCTTTCGAAATCACTTTGACCAGTTTAGGGGGTTGCGTAGCGGCAAATGTACCTGCCTTGATGCCATCGTCTGCCCTGTCACTGGCAGACCCGAAAAGATCGGAGTTGTCCACACCGATGATAGGAACCATGTTGGTCTCCTTGTTGTCACCTTGCGCAGGAGCTCCAAAGTGCTCTGCAAGTGACGGGATACGTGCAATCGGCCAGTCAAGCTTAACCAGCTTACGCTCAACCTTGCCGGAGCTGGAATCGCGGACGAGGACCCTGCCTCCAATGGAAAGGTCACGATCCCACCATGTCTTGCCCAAAGCTCCAGCGTACGGAGCGACGCCCAGCTGGGTGTAACTAGCCTTGACAGGAAGCTTGGAGACCGGCTTTAGCTTCGCGGTGAGGGCGTCAATGTGCCCGGCAATAATTGCCAGGCCATTACCGCTCTGATACTCTTTGCCAACGGCAAATGCGATGAGCGCGCTCCCGTTCCTTGTAGTGTAGTACTTCCCGCCGCGCTGGAGCTTGGACGTCCATAGTTCCCTTTCGGACAAAGCTTCGTAGCCGTTCTCCTCAAGCTGTCGCGCAAAGCCGTCGACTGCGTGAAAGATGGTGGGATGCTCGGTCATAAAGTCGCAGAATTTCTGAGAGTAGTCATCAGGGTTTATGGAGTCAATGCTCGGACTGGGACGTGTAGGAGTCATGACCCGATTCACAGGATAATTAAGATGGAGGGTTTCAGGCATTGGGCGATAAGCCAGTGAGGCTTGAGAAGACATCATTGTTTTCTTCGTCATTGCGAATAGCAGTAAGGTATAGCAATGGTGAGAGTATTGTTGTAACTGATAGGAATCGTTGAGAGTTGGGGAACGAGGAACAGCTCAAGAAGTGCGGAGAAGTCACGGGACAGCTGCGGAGGCCTCACCTTATCAGTCTGATAAACATAAACAGGTGGCTGGGGCTACATCCATACTGCTTAAACTAACATTATTCTTTCTCTTTCTCTGACTCGAATGTATTTAACAATTTTTATTTTTATTCCCCCCCAGAGGACTTAGGTATTGCCCACCTGAGATGTAGTAATGGGTTTTTTGGGCACTTTGCTATCCTAGACTGACACACAATGGGCTGAATGAAACCGAATTGATTCGAGACACGCTAGACGGTCCCAAGTCTAGAAGAGAACTGCAAAATGGACAAGAAAAAGGAGAGCGACTAGCACGGAAGATCCCACCCTTGGTCCAGCAACGGCGCCACCTTCAAACTGATCTTCTCGAGGGTCCCCATCACGCTCGAAGGTTTTCATGCAAGTGAATTGCACGTCTGGTGGACTGTCGTTCTGCTCGCCGTAAAGCACGGTCATGACGGGGGTGAAGCCAGAACGACCGCCAAAAATGGGACTGTAAAAGTCCTTCCCACTCGCCGGAGGATCCACGAAAGAGAAGAGGCGCATATCCGCAACCTTGTACAGATTGTTATTCTGCGGAAGGACAGGACGGCATTGGTCGTTTCCTAGCCGCTCATCGCCTGCAGGGGCGGTGTTCGGGCTGGGCAATGATCCCCCGGTAACGTTCATGAAATTGGCTACCCAGGAGCTTTGACCGCATGTGTACTCATCACCCCGGAGTCGGTTGTTGACGTGTTGTGTAAGACGCGAGCATTTGTCACCAGACTGGTCCTCAGAGGTGTTGTTGGAGTTGAAGCTCCGGATGATCTCGACGATGCTCGACTGGCACGAAGCGTCAAGAACTCCGTTGCAGGCTGTCGTATTTTGGAAACTTTGGTCTCTGAGATTCTCTGTTTCCGGAAACCACTGCGTCGGAAACGTCTGGCCTTGATACTGCATCATGAGGGCGCAGCCAGAAGGGTAGTTGTTGTCACTTAGCCCCGGATCCACTCCAACAAAGAGGGACTGGTCCGAATATTCATAGCCCTCATAGATATAGCCGGTGAAGCCGTTCGCGGCCAATCCGTCAATGAGAGTCAACGAGAGGTTCGCAGCAGATGCCTTCACAGCGTTGGAAGCCATGCCTACGCCGACCTCTGGCCATGATGTCTCTCCTAGTGCGCAGATGCTACCGTCGGGAGCGTTGCATGAAAGGGCCTGACACGAGGAGAGCTCGACAATGGGGTTTGAGGGTTTGGGAGATTCGGTATCGTCCTGAGCAGCTGCGAGCGCAAGGAAGGCGACAGCTAGCAGTGGTTGGAATGCTTGCATGCTGACGGTGGAAAACTTGGGATAGCAATTCCAGGAGAATTCAAGGTGTGTCAAGAGAGGGAAGATTGTTCTTGCTCAACCAACATGAAATGCTGGCCAGGTTTATATAGGTATCCTCCCATTCTAAGACAGCAGACGCGGGATCAGCCCCGGCGCCAGCTCGATAGTCACGGACCAATCCTTTAACCATGATTCTATAGCCCCGTTAGACACCGTGGTTGCCAAGGGTTATCTTTACTTGGCTAAGATGTTGGTGTTTGTGATGCGAAGAGAACTTTCCAAGTTATGATTGTGATCGCCTACCTAGTTGCCTGGGGCACTGCCTCGCACTGTGGACACCACCCCCCATCAGGGCGCCAACGCCCACCGATCTTTTGGCCCCGACTCCAAGCCTCAGGGCTCGAGGTACTCCATCTTATTATGAAAGAGGTCATTATCTTCAACTATGTCGCTTCTAAGCTGCACCCAGCTGGAGTAGGAATGGTTCAACTAGACCGTCCTTCTATGTAGGTTCACTGCTTTAAGCGAGACTAAGCAAGATTCAGGCAGATTTTCAAGAAAGACTCAAGAATGTAAGGCTTAAAGGTACGGTATTCCAGGCAGAGCTTAAGCAGATCCATGGATAGAGAGATGTCTGGGAGAGCTCTAATTGATCTCTAAGCGAGATCTAAGCGCGGGACGTCTAAGCGATGTCTGAGGCTGGGTATTCTCCATAGGTAGGCGGCTAGATTATTTGTCAAAGCCTCAACGTCAAACTTATTATTACTACCTTACCAAAGAGATAGAGCGAAGCAGACGGGTGTACCCGCAGTGATCGGGGGTATAACCAAGGATGGAATGACGGGAGGCAGCCCTGGCTGATCGCCAACTTACTTACCTTGTATAGTTCGATCCCCTCTGCGCTTGGCATAACCTACTGGCGCCTAAGGACAAGGTAAGCTATTAGATAGGTCTACTCGCTACCCATCATGAACTCTCCATTGAAATGGCCCCCGAATCGCCAACCGGGGCATAAACTGGCCCGTGTCAGCCCTGGAGCTTCGTGCTTCGCTCTCACTAGTACTAGCGAGGGACTCTAATTACCGTACTTAGCGGATCTTACCCATTCTGCTTGTACTGCTAGTGCTAAGGTAGTAACTAGTATTATAGCACTAAGTACGGAGTTGTAGGGTGCCGTATGGTATATTAAGCTGCTGGGGGAGTTCTACCTGAGCGCCTGTGAGTCTGACGGGCGCAGGGCAGTAAGGAGGTAGTACTCTAAGTATCGACGAATGAAATACTAGCGGCGGTGTCTCTGATGGTTCATGCTCTGAGTACTATCTAGTACTACGCACGTCATGCTGGCAGCGGGAATGGCGCATTTGGATTTTGGGGGCCATTTCACATCCATGCAATAATAATGGGCGATCGTGAACCCCCGATCAGGATCTAGATAACCTTGGGACCCTGGCATCCATCACAGTGGGTCCGTTCAGGGTCCACCGGTCTGTCAATCAAGGGACTAGTACCGAGTTAGGCAGTAGACTAGTAGCCGATAAGTAGTATAGAGTTCTGACATCCGCTGAGCACCCATACATGCCTTCGGAGGTTATCACGCCTCTTGCGTCTCTATACGGTAGGTCACAACTCTACGGTCCGTCTGTTGACGGATTCTCTGTATAAACCACAGTAGTCGTTGAAATTCGGGAAACCACCGTCTAGTCGGAGATCTTGTATCAGGATGTGGACGACTCCGTCATTACGTACTTCTGAACGGATTTTACTGGCGTCTGTCCGCAGCGGCGCAGCAATCGCCCACCAACGATAGCTAAAATTGAATAGGTATAGCCCTGGTGGGAAGCGGGAGCTACGCGGGCCGAATATCATATGCAAGTAAACCGACTGGGTCCTTTACTTGGGCTCCAGCTGGAGAGGCGAAGCACATATCTACTTTTCGAAAGAGGGCCCGTGGATTTATGGCTCTATATCCAACAACACTAACGCCTGGTGTCAGGTTATACGTCTATCGAGCTACCTAGACTACTACAGATTCCCCCGGTTGGAGTTGGAACGGTCTAACAATCGAAAATAAGCGGTTGCTGCGGACGGACGACTCTCTTGCCTAGTCCTTAGTGACAGGGCTGTACTTCCTAGCCGGCTTAGAATGCGTTGGGGAGCTTCATGGAACTCCATGGCATGTTTCATGGGGCCGAAAAGGTACAGTAGCAAGGCATTTCCTTCTCCTTTACAGATATCTGGGCTGATTCGTATATCGCGGTCTTGAACATAAATAGCCCTCTACCGCATGCCCCTCGAAGACACTTGCTCAGACTCCCAGACTCTCAAAGTCATATCAGAGGCAGTTTTCTTTTCTTTCGCATATCCACTTCTCTTGATCGAGACCCGCAGACTATTGCTGTTCACTATGGCCACCACCTCACTTGTCGTTTCTGTGGTTGGGACCCTTATCACCGCCCTTGGGTTCATCGACGCCAACATGCCGGAGGGTCCTGACCAGACCAAGATTCAATATGTCATAGCCAATGACGGTGCGAACGGGGCCTTGAGCAACGCAGGCGGAGACCTGCCGGACGTTCGCCTGTTTGACGAAACCGGGGAGTTCCTGGGCGCCAAATACGACCCCGGAAAGTGTGAGGAGGGCTATACGACCTGCACCACGGAGGTCAACACCCAAGAGGCCGTGACTTACACCCTGTTCACGGGTAATGACGACGCCATATGCATTGCTTGGACCGGAATTGCCTGGGCCGGCGGCCAGAAGAAGTATGGCTTTCATCCTGGAAATTGGGCATACTCTTGTGACCAGTATACAGACCTCAATAGTGGATCTTGGTATGTGCCTCCGGAGACTTGGCTTCGAGTATCAGGACTAACATGAAGTAGGTACTATGCTGGCCAGGCGGTCCCCGGTATAGAAAATGTAGACGACGTCAAATGCGCCTGGCTTGACAAGGACGGAAACCAACCAACGACCGCTTTCCAGGTCCACTGGCCCGAGTTCGACGGCGATAAAGCACCAATTGAAAGCCTTGACTACTATTGCGGAGAGAGACCCCCCGTTGAATTCTACACGTCGGACGACCCGAACACTATCTGGCGTTGGACCCAGTCGCGCCGAAGAGACAACTCGCAACTCTTGGACAACTCGACCGCCATCGAGGTGCCGGAAGCGCCAGAACGAGAGTCAAAAACACATCCAGCCTCCGCTCGTCGAAAGCAACGTCTTGGGAACCGTTTTGAGAACGACCCTCGCGTCATCAAGAGCCACTATCCAAAACACAAGGCCACCGAGCTCTGCGACCCCACCAAGAACGCCGCTGGGCAAAGCTTTGTCTCCTACGCGGAGAAGAAATTCTGCTATATGCCCAGCAAGACGATCTATCCATTTTGCGAGACCGTCGAGGACGGACCCTGCTGGTCTGACGAGGACAACAGGGTCATTGTCCAAGGCAACAACAAACTTTCAGAACCCGTTCCTGATCTCAGCCACATCTCGAATCCGATCGTGTGGGGAAGCTAAAGCAGCCACTCTTGGGTAAAGGATTCAATGTGGAGGGAAGTCTCTGAGCAGGGTGTTGTGTCGGAATCAGTGCTGCCAGGGTTTCTCTAAAATCACCCTTTCTTGCTTTTTGGCCATCCATATGTATAACAATATCATTTGAGGTGCTTTATGTTTTCAAGCCCCGATACCCTGGACACCATATCACACTCTAACACTTGCTTTTGGTTTTGATTTTGCCTCGATCATAGACTAGAGTTCTCAAATACTATGCTTTCATATTTACCATGGTCTAGCTGTAGGGATTTTCAATAGACAATCATCAGAGTTTCCTATTATTGTCCGCTTCAGGTAACTGGGGAGCACTCCCTTACCACACTAAATAGTATAACATATCAAATATCAAGACACCTCCTCTTGCTCCGGTAATGACGAACACTTCTCCATGAAACAAATAAATGCCTTGAATACGTAAATATCGGTGACCTTCCTGAAACGAGGCATTTACTAGTTCGCCCACCTCACCTTTCCATACCTACCCACTTCATACCTTACCTACCCACTGACCCCAGCCTGACCATGCTATTAAGCAATAGGCTTATTCTAGTTAGAGTGACCACAGCTGTTCTTCTCCTTTGGTACTGAAATTCCAATAACCTAGTTTATGGCTATTGCATGAATACGTGCCCATCAAGGTGAGAACGCAGCGGGACCTCGATCCATCCTAAACTTGCAGCAACACACACACATACTAGACCAACTGCTCAAATATACCCCAATCTATTCCATGATTTCCCTCAGTCGATACGGTACTGATGGTAAATTATCTCCCGTGAGGTGTTACTGTTCGTTGCCAACCAATCATAAAACTAGGATACTGCTAACTTGAACCAACATATGCATTCCAATTCACCATACCATCCACACAGCGTCTTGTGATAGCAGGCCCAGTCGTCATCTGAACAACCCTCCCATACCGCACCACAGTAAACCGCACAGGCCCAGTCTGTCCCTCAAAAGGCACGAAATAGTGATTTATACCGCGCGCCAATACACGGAGGACCGTAGGCGCAGCATCCCCAATCTGGACATGCAACTCGCTCGGCTCAGTCACGAGCACACTGACAAATACCCGATCCTGCGAGACTTCGCCAGGTTCCAATGCAGGCTGGCCCATGTTCAAGTTATTTCCTGTTGTTCCTCCTGCGCTTCCAGAATTGCTGGGGTTCAGCCGGTACCAGTACACTATCTTGTCCGTGTACGATATGGGATACTTGGGCCGGGGCTGGGGTGTGTAGGTAATTACCGCGTTTGGATTCGACAAGCCTTCCCGGAGCATAGCGTTGCGTCTACGATAGGCGTCGATATAATGCGGCAGGAATGTGCGCCAGGCATCATGAGGATATCCCTTCACATAGCGTGCTGCACCCTGGGGGATTCCAGAATCATAGATTGGCCCGATATAATGCGCCTCGCCGTAATCGTTCCAGCTAAGAATCTAAAAAAGAACAAAAGCAAAGACGTCAACCGGCCGCCGACACTACCGTGGCGGTAAGGAGCGGCACTCGTGGGACGTACCTGAACAAGAGCCGGCTGCAACTCAACCACCTGCTGCCAACGATGATGCCACAGGTCATCGCCTCGCCAAAGCCAGTTTTTATTCCACTGCGGCAAGTTCGTGTAAAACCACGGCGAAACAGCCATCATATACGGCTTGCCAGAAAGCGCATCAATCCACGCCCTGTCACTCGACGTGCTCTTCTCCTGTGCACCGACAGGCCAAGCGTCCCAGCTGAACCCGCCATCAATCTTATCAAGGACGGTATGCAGGCCCGACGGCGCAAGACTCGTCCAGCACGGCATAAACACGCAGCCAGTAGCACTCTTTACCGCCGTCCAGTCAGTGGCACTTCCGGCCCCTTCGAACGTGGAAACCAACGGCGCCCCC
Source organism: Aspergillus egyptiacus (assembly GCA_025688805.1). Classification (NCBI taxonomy): domain Eukaryota; kingdom Fungi; phylum Ascomycota; class Eurotiomycetes; order Eurotiales; family Aspergillaceae; genus Aspergillus; species Aspergillus egyptiacus. The sequence continues at coordinate 58,419 of MU628462.1, forward strand.
TGGTAGAGGTACTGAGCCGGTCTGTCCTTGTAGGCATTGATTAGGGCGGTAACTCGATCCACAGGCCAGGGGCCCCCAGATTCATAGTCGAACGAGAGGAACAACGTGAAATCGCCGATTTTCTCCGCTGCACTATATGCAGTTTCCAGGACACGGTCGGTGTAGTCGTCCTGCGGAGCCACGTTCAAGGCGAATCCGTCTATATGGGCTTTCTGGGCCTTGGTGATGTCTCGCTCCCAGTCTTGGGAGGACATCCCCGCGGCGACTCCAACCTGCTTTGTTAGTATGTCTAGACTACCCGGGATTACCCTGTCTTACTATAAAATGGGCAAACACGCTTAGCGGTTCGGATCGGGGTATCGGGGCTTGTGGCGCATCTTGAGCGAAGCTTGGTGGTGGTTGGGCGTGGATGACAGGAGCTAGTAGCGGAGCAGGAAATATGAGTGAGCATATTGTCATGACTTTAGGTTATTATGTGGGGGGCATGGAAAATGAGCCTGGGATGGAATCTGGGCTGTGAAACAATAGCCAGCGACGCGTCTCTGGAGGTGGAGGGAATCCAAGGAGTTGAATTATCATATATGGTTAGTATTGAATGGGCTGGAAGATGTAGAAATAATAATAATAAAAATAATATCATGGATTTTTCCTAGCAAACTGAGCCCTAGCCTGGTGTGAGACCAGAAATGGGTGTACAGAAGAAGACTGTGTTGTTCTGGATGGACTTGAATTAACCACTGCACCAACCTTGGCTGTCCTTTCTGGTATGGAAGCGACGTAGAAGCCGATCCAGAGGCTTCATTTTCACCAGACCGGTTGAATAAATTATCGCCTTAGAAGATGTTGAATCAAGTATGAAGGAAACCGAGGATGCTTGTGTGTTTAGCTGGTACCTTACCTAGGTACTGTGATTGTGGGGTCCACCTGATGTCTCAGACTATCAAGGGGCGACATGGATGACTTTGGGAAATCAACTTAAATACCTAGTATCTTAGATACTACATGCAGTGAAAATAATCTTAGAGCTTGAGTGGGCTAGAGTAGATAACTTACGGTGTTGAAGTTTCGTATTTCAACGGCCATGCAAGTTTGTCAAGGTGCAGACTGCAAAATATATCATCCACTGATTAAAGACAGCACCAGTAGTAATCCTGCCTGAATAGTTACAGGCTGTAATCTAGACTTCTCTATTCTTATAAATCAATATTCTTACCAAGCCTTTAGTTACCACTAATGATAATTTGGATATGCATTAACGAAATTAGCAAGAGTCTGTAGGGTTACAGGTACGCTTCATGCTTGTATAGTAGGTAGCATAGGAGTACTTCCAGAGCACACCATACACTCGTGCAGAAGTATTTTGCATGTAGAAGCTAACGGCCATCATCTACCGTAATAGCAATTTTCAAAGAGTCGAAGAACGGCCCCCTTGACCCTCGCTGCGGTGTGGACAGGCAGCACCGGTTTTCGCTGTCTTTCCGTTTTCGCCGGTCCGTGGGCGAGCTGCTGCCGATTGAACGCCGATTTTGGACATTGACTGTTTCCGTCCGTTGAAGCAAGCCGTGGTGGCGTGTTGCTCCGACTTGCAATACCTGACTCCTTCGATATCCAGAGGTGTCAGAAACCTACTTCTACACACAGAAAAAGCACTCTGGCCTCGCGATGCTGCGCGCTGCAAAGATAAACGTAAGCGCATGGTACATGGGACAACCATGGCCATCAAAATAATATCGGATGAACACAGAAGTATACACCGCTGGGCGCTCGGTGAGAAGAGAGTGGATTACCACCAACCCACCATTTGGGTGTTCGGTTGGTTCGGTATCGTGGCTCAAGGCCAAGTAGAAAATGTGAACCTGTGGCTGGCTCCCTTGATGACTCGCGACGCCTTCTGAAAGCGGGGAAATCCAATACGTAACATCGCCGAGCCAGACAATAGAATCGACCTTAGCTCAAGAGAGCTTTCCTCTAAAGGTCACACTTATAATGGTCGACTCGATTTCTCATCCCTTTCCGACTTGTGCTTTATCGGCCCAAAGCAGATGAGTTGAGGAACATTAAAACCATACTCACCCATAATATATGGAGTTTCGGCTGCTCTCCCAGTAACAGATAACAGATCGTAGCACCTCAAAGGGATAGATAGGTTGAACCGTGGGTGCAGCAGCAGTTACGCTATGATGGCCAATCGTTTATTATCAGATCCACTCAACGCACGAACTTCACAAAGCTCCGACGTCGGCCCACCACCATCATCTAATCTGATCAAAATTATCTGATCCGAGGAGATTTTCCGAAAGCCGGGACCATCCGGAAGTTCCCTCGTTTCCCCCTCCTCCGTTTAGTTTTCCCCATCTCGTTTCAGCTCTTCTCAATCTCCAGCCTCAATCCTGAAGTTTTCTTCGCCTTTGATTCTCATTACATATGAACAGATATTTTGCTCGACACAATTCCCTTCCTTCACCACGATTCATAGCAGCTGAAGGACGTCCTTCCGTTCGTCCGGTTCTTCTTGATAAGCCTCCAGACCCCAATCGTTGAGCAGAGAGGGGGTTCTTCTACATCATGGCAGCTCAAACAGCGCCCCCAATTTTAGCCCCTGCGGTTATACCAGGCCCCCCTACTGTCTCGCCGTCACCGGGCCCCGGTACGCCGGGCTCGGTTACTTCCAAGGAATGGGTATGCAACGGAATTCCCGCACCGAGGTTATCCGTATGACTTCATTTGGCTCACATCTACAAGGTAATACCTCCCCGGCCGAAACCTGGAAGGAAACCAGCAACGGACACTCCTCCAACAAAGCGGAAGGCTCAGAATCGTGCTGCCCAGAGAGCGTTTCGGGAACGCCGGGCAGCTCGAGTAAACGAACTCGAGGACCAGATCAAATTAATCGAGGAAGAACATGAAATTCATGTTGCTACATTCAAGGAACAGATCTCGTCTCTTTCGCGAGAAGTTGAACAATGCCGGACTGAGATGGCATGGTGGCGGGACCGGTGCCATGCGTTGGAGAAAGAAGTTTCGGTGGAGAGGGCCGCAAGAGAAACCCTAGTGAAAGAGTTCCGCTCATCCCTTCCCGAAAAGGAGTCTTTGTCTACCGATGCCGTGCCCTTGCCGCCTAGAGGGTCTTCGCGAGGATCTCGGGGAGAAAGTGGAAAAAGTTCGGCGAATAACCACAACCACAATAACGGCAGCTGCAGCAATAACAACCAGTTAGAGCCGGAGGAGGTTCCCTTGGGCTGTAACCGGTGCTCTACTATGCGCTGTCAATGCATCGAGGACGCGTTTGCCATGCCCGGGATTGAGATGAAAGACCCACTTCAGTCAGGCCGCATGGGAATGGACGCTGAACCGAAGATCAAGCCCGAACCAGAGGAGATGGAGATTGACTTTACCACTCGGTTTGCCGCCCCTCACCATGACGCCGACAGTCCTGTCTCCTCGCCTCCAGTCGACCCCTGCGGTTTCTGCCAGGACGGCACACCGTGCATCTGCGCAGAAATGGCTGCACAAGAGGAACAACTGCGACGGGGTGACACATTCGAAAATAACAGACTAGCCCCCATCCAGAATATCTCTCAGTTCACGCCCCCTCCATCTGAGAGTGATGTGCGCGCAGAAGTCACCCTCCCGTCAATCAGCCAAGCAACCAACCCTTGTGCCAACGGACCAGGAACATGCGCCCAATGCATGTCGGATCCTCGGAGGACCTTGTTTTGCAAGACCCTAGCGGCCTCTCGCTCTGCCAGTAGTACCCCGTCCGGATGCTGTGGCGGCAAGGGTCCCGATGGCGGCTGCTGTCAGACCCGTGCCCCGACATCTCGCCGTGCCCCAACGAACCCCGAGTCTGCAAAATCACCACCGCTTACCCTCTCCTGCTCCGACGCCTTCACAACTCTGTCCCGTCATCCCAACTTCTCTCGTGCCAGTGACGAACTTGCCTCTTGGCTGCCGAAGCTTCACCCTCTACCCAAGCCACAAGAAGTCAGCAACGCCGCCGCCTCTCGAGCTGCGATGGAAGTCGAGGCTGCGAGCGTCATGGGCGTATTACGCTACTTTGACCGACGCTTTGCGGACAAATAGCGGCCTGACCTTCTTTCTTCCTTTCTTTCTTCAAATTTCCTCTTCTCTCTTTCCTTCTATTTATGATACCCAAACCTGACTCATATACGTCTGAGTTTGTATTATACGGATACGAAATATTACATCACGAACACCATCTGAGCCACTAATCATGTACATGTGGCTCTCAGAGGATTTACACAAAAAACTTCTTTTTCTTCAGAATCAAAATAAAAGGAGGATGTATTTGATGGGTGAACACTGCAATGTTTGAATCATGTTATGATTAGACGGGTGAATGACGGCGTTTGTGTTACTTTACTTTGGTTCTTGTTTCTACTAGTTGGAGGTCCTGTCGTCTTCCATTGTTCGTGATGTATCTGATGGCTTAGATTTATGATGATTTTCCCTTTCATGCAATGAATAAAAAGAATCCAATCTTATCACCTAAGACAGGAACTTCAATCTACAACTCTAGTCGATGGAAGGACCTCGAGTAAATGTTCCGATGAGTACGTATGTACTACCTAGGGGAGGGAACGCCGGGTGGGGGCTCGTGGAGATAGAACAACTCCAATGGACTGGCAGTGGAAACCGGGTTGGCAAGATCTCGGGGTCTCCCCAGGGCTGTTGAAACGCGACTCTTAGGAGAGAATGTGCATTGCATTTGTTATAATTTGTGGAGTAAAACACTACCTTGGGACTTTTTGAGTTTTCGGGCTCTTTTGGCTGCGCCGTTGCATTATGGCCTAGAAGATCGAGAAACTATGTCTGATACGATTGAAAGATCGTAATGGCGGTACGGGCGGGGTATGTATTCATGCCTGACGGGTAGAAAGAATGTAGATACGGGCCTGAGTTGGAGCAGAGATGCGCTAAAGCGGCTCAATATAAGACACGAGATGCCAGTGGCAGATTTCATACAAGAGGCGTACTAGTACTCCCGAGTTCAGTCATCCAATGTACATAACGAACTATAGCGAAGCATGAAGAGTATTTCCGTCGCGGCGTTTAGGAACGAAAAGCAGAATATCAACATCAAGAGAGGGGTATATGGAGTGTTCGTTTCAGCAAAAAAGGGAAAAAATAAAAATGTTAGAACCGACCGCCACTTGGCATAGAGTCTTCATACGAGCTTCCCGAGGCGTTCCCGAGAAGATTGGCTCCCCATATTCCAGCGATCCCCCACATGCCCATGCGCCAGCCCCGGTAAAGGCCGTGAACGCCTTGACCCTGGCGTTTGCGCTGGGGAACGGGCTTGCCGAGAAGTTCGCGGGCGCGTTCTGCTTCAGGGGTTGGCTGGACTCCCTCTTCGTAAACAATGCTCCACATTGTCCCGATGACTCCACGGTAGGTCTGTGGTGTGGGGACGATGGTTTCGACCTGTGTGGCTTGGGCAGCTGCATCCGCTGCTGCTGGAGGGAGAGAACCAGCAGAATTCTGTCGGATACTGGGGGATGTGTACGTGGCGATCTGCGCGCGGCGAAGGACCGTCTCTAGAGGGAAGCGTATTGCTAGCTCAATACCAGACCCGATGAAGGTGAATAGGTTCCACGTAGACGGGTTCAGTACGGGGTCTAAAGAGAGATATGACTTGAGAAACAGCGGGGTGCAGGTGGTGATTAGATTCGGCAGACCCGAATGGAGGATGGTGATAGGGACCAGATGCGCGGGAATAGTGCAGTTCCGCGTCGGAAGCTGGCGAATAGCTCGGAGGAGAGAGCGGGGCCCATGAGTGGCCGGGGTTAAAATAAGGAATGTGCGGGCCGTGTCAATGGGCGCTAGAAGCATGGCCGACAGCGAGGAGGAGAAGAAGGACAGGATCATGGTAGCAACGGGAGAAGTGGAGGTTAGAATGTCGCTTGCCATGGACGGGGTGATGTCGTCTTCCGGTAACCCCACAATGGCAGACAAAAGACTGCGAATAAAGGTGTTCAGCGTGGGGAGGAGTAAGGAGTGTATGAAAGTTGCGTTGGTTGCCTTCCATGGCGACGTCGGTCCGCTTGTGGCCCAAAGCTGAGAGAGCACTTCCATCATCGAGGAGGGGTTCTTGATGGCCAGTGCGTACCGGGAGCCAGGCCTGGAGGGGGTAATATAACCACTACGGTCAGTGACTCGTCGGCGAAGGTGCTTCCGACCCCGTCGAGCAGACGCTGATGATGTGGTAGGCGCTGCGGAGGTGAAGTAACTGCTCTCATCATCGGAGGACAAGTCCTACACAGCGGTTAGCATAGCTACCGTTTTGCCCACCTAGAAGCGGGGCACGCACATCTTCCTCATCCTCATCGGATCCCATATCATCATAGGAATCTGTTCTACTGGCTCTTCCCGACCTTTCCCTGTCGCCCCGGCCTTCTGAGGAGTCGTCTGGCACCACATATGCCTGCAATATCGTCTTAGCAACGTCGAGTGGCTGGGAGGTCAGAACAGTGGTGTAGCGCCAGAGTGCACGGTCCAGAGCATCCCGGATCCAGCCCGAGACAGACGGCGAGGTTTCGAGGTAATCCGAATAGTCCAAATCGGGCAGCAGGTCGCGCGCTGAGCCGCCGAAAACCTGTGCAGAGGAAGCGTTGGGGGGCGAGGAGAAGGAGGCGTCCTGGTCGAGACCAATCGAGGGGGGCACGTAGTAGGGACGCAGCGGATTAATCCCTTCGCGAGAGGACATGGTGAGGGCTGAGTCAACTAATTTGAGCGTGCAATGGTCGATGAGGTGGGGGATGATGGACGTCGAGGAAAGAAAAGAGAGAAAGTGCAGCCTTAGTTCATGGATGACAGCCCGACGTTGCCGCCTCCGCTCGGGATTTTTATTTCCCTGATTCTTATTAGCTTTGTGGACTTAACTAAGTGATCTCCGATCTGCGCTCGAGTCATAATTTGCCCAATCTCGACTCGGCCTTTTCTTCTTTGACCATTTCACATATTTATTTCGGTTTATCCGTCGCAATGCCTTTATGGAAGGACGCTAGCTTGAGATTGCTGCGGCATGCAGTCACTGGAGAGCATGCTTGTCGCTCCCAGTCAGCCCGGTTCCTCAGCTACACCTCACGGGTCTCTGGCCCGTCTAGTTCACGGCGCACGATGATGAGCAGAGGGAGGACAATACTGCCCCAAAAGGAACAGCTTTGGAAGCGAGTCAACATGCCGCGGAGCTTCTCCGCCACCGCAGGATTTCAGCATGGACATATCACACCCCCAAAGCCTGGAGAGGAGTGAGTTCATATTTACACCTTTCTATGCCTCTGTGACCATACTAATTAGTCAGGATTAATGTATCATTTATTGACAAGGACGGTGAAAAGTTCGACTTCCAGGTGTCAGAGGGGGACAATCTGCTTGACATTGCGCAAGCCAACGATCTGGAGATGGAAGGTCCGTACGCCTTGTTCACCCAACTACTGAGAGATACTAACGGTGCCATGTATAGGCGCCTGCGGAGGATCGTGCGCTTGTTCGACATGCCACGTTATAGTCGAGGACCCCGACATGTTCGATAAGATGGAGGAACCCTCGGACGATGAAAACGATATGCTCGACCTTGCGTTTGGATTGACGGAGACATCGCGACTGGGATGCCAGGTGAAGATGTCAAAAGACCTCGATGGACTGGTGGTGCGACTTCCCTCGATGACGCGGAATCTGCAGGCGAGTGACTTTCAGACAAAGAAATAAATCAACCGGCTCCAATGAGAGATATGTATTATATGGGCGAGCACAGCGCAATGAAAGTTGTATAGATGTAATATAAATACTCTAGGGTATCCCCATCTCCATTCAAAGACTTCAAAGACGGTCTAGCAACTGTACACAACTTTTGACCCGATGGTACCAGAGAACGCCGCAACATAACCCAATCCTGATGAACAAAGCAAACCAGCAAGTTAAGCCTCCTCGATATTGAGAGGATTTCCCTTTTTCCCATTGATCAATTCCAAGAACCCCTGCTTGCTGACCTGGTTGACGGCTTTTTCTCGCTCATTCATACCGACAGTCCCCCTCTTTCTCTCCTCTTTGGCGGCCTCCTCTCCACGAACCTGCGCTGCTCGGACAGCATTGAAGAGCTTAACAACACCACGCTGAGCAATCTTGCGCAGCCGCTTTTCCTCCTCCGCTACGAGACCCGCCTGGCCAGTCGCGATACCTCGAACATCACGAACCCGGCCCCGGTCCAGTTCCTCTTTCTTCTCCGCGCGTAATTTAGCCCGTGCCTGATTGTCCAACTTCTCTTCCGCGATTTGAGTGGTAGTCTGCGTAGCGATCTTACTGCGTGACAGCACTGGATCCGCACGCGCAGATGTCGGCAATTTGGTCGCCAAAATTTTCGAGATGGACGTGGAAAAGGCGGAGGGATCATTGCGCTTCGGAACACCTCTTTGCCCTGATGTACTCTCTTGCATAGGATCGTCGGAATCGGCACCGTCGTCTTCGTCGTTGTCTGCATCGGAGGAGGCATTGGAGCCAGAATCTTCTTCCTCATTGTCGGATTCGGGTTTATTTGTCGGTTCAGGTTTCCGTGCCTGCTTCGATTTCGTGGACTTTGACTTCACTTCTTCAGCCTCATCTTCAGAATCCGCGAGGTTGACGGCTTTGAAGTCGGTTTGCTCATCGCCAGACTCTTCGGAGCTGCTGTGGTATTCGCGCTGCTTTCTGAACTTCTTGCTGGGACGGCCTGTTTTGCCTTGGAAGCCTTCGAGAACCTTCCTCTTCTTTCGACTCGTCGTGAGCGGCATTCTGAAGACGTAGTATTATAATGGGTTGTTGTAGATTAATGTTTTGGTCAAATGAAGCTGGAGCTCTCACTTTTTTTCTGCTCTGCGGGCGGAAAAGGGTCGCGGGCTCTGATTGGCTGCGGCGTTGACATTGGCCTCTTCGCCTTCGCCTCCGCTTCCTCTCTCTAGGAACACATCTCTGTCTCGACTTACGACCCAGTCTGGTTATATTTGGGACTGTTAATCGATATCGCAATAATATACACTCGGCACAATGGTCCTTCAGGATCTGGGGCGGCGAATCAATGCCGCCGTCAATGACTTGACTCGGTCCCCTAACCTGGACGAAAAGGTGCTCTCTCCACTGACACTGTATGACAATTAGGAAGTTGCTAATAAAGATAGGCCTTCGAAGAGATGCTCAAAGAGATCTGCGCTGCCTTGCTTTCAGCCGATGTTAATGTTCGTCTAGTCCAACAACTACGGAAATCGATCAAAGCCAACGTCAACTTCTCTTCCCTCCCCGCAGCCGTGAACAAGAAACGGTTAATCCAAAAGACCGTCTTCGATGAGCTCGTTGCCCTCGTCAATCCTCATGCAGAACCCTTTCGGCCAAAGAAAGGCCGGTCGAATGTCATCATGTTCGTCGGATTGCAGGGTGCCGGTAAGACGACAACATGTACGAAGCTCGCCCGACACTACCAGATGCGCGGGTTCAAGACGGCCCTTGTCTGCGCGGACACTTTCCGAGCTGGTGCCTTCGACCAGCTTAAACAGAACGCTATCAAGGCCAAGATTCCTTACTACGGAAGCTTGACACAGACCGATCCCGCTCTCGTCGCAGCCGAGGGTGTCGCAAAATTCAAGAAGGAGCGTTTCGAAGTTATTATAGTTGATACTAGTGGTCGTCACAAGCAGGAGGAGCAGCTTTTTACGGAAATGACACAGATCCAAACCGCAGTAACGCCCGACCAGACAATCCTTGTTCTGGACAGCACTATCGGTCAGGCGGCTGAGGCCCAGTCATCGGCCTTCAAAGCCACAGCTGATTTTGGAGCCATCATCATCACCAAGACAGACGGACACGCAGCAGGTGGTGGTGCTATTTCCGCCGTTGCAGCTACTCACACGCCTATCATCTACCTCGGCACCGGAGAGCATCTCATGGATCTAGAGCGTTTCGAGCCAAAGGCCTTTGTGCAGAAGCTCCTAGGAATGGGCGATATGGCCGGCCTGGTCGAGCATGTCCAAGCCGTCACCAAGGACTCTGCCGCCGCTAAAGAAACATACAAGCATATCGCCGAAGGTATCTACACGCTCCGCGATTTCCGTGAGAACATCACCTCCATCATGAAGATGGGCCCGCTTTCCAAACTATCCGGCATGATTCCCGGACTTTCAAACCTGACCGCCGGCCTCGACGACGAAGACGGCTCCATGAAGCTCCGCCGCATGATCTACATCTTCGACAGCATGACAGCCGTTGAACTTGACGGCGACGGTAAAGTGTTTGTCGAACAGCCCAGCCGCATGGTCCGCATTGCATGCGGTAGCGGAACAACGGTCCGGGAAGTCGAAGACCTCCTCTCCCAGCACCGCATGATGGCGGGGATGGCGAAGCGCGTCGGCGGTCAAAAGAAACAGATGCAGCGCGCACAGAACATGCTCAAGGGCGGAAACAAGGAGCAGCAACTTGCGGCGATGCAGAAACGCATGGCATCTATGGGTGGCGCTGGTGGGATGGGCGGTATGCCGGGTATGGGCGACATGGCCAAGATGATGCAGATGTTGCAGGGTCAGGGCGGCGGTGGCGGCGGTGGACTGCCTGGTCTAGGTGGAATGGATTTGCAGGCAATGATGAGCCAGATGGGTGGGTTGATGGGCGGACTAGGAGGAGGAGGAAGGGGCCGGGGACGGTAGACGTCTCATCATCAAGTTCATTTCTTTCATCCACCGCCAACTTCGACTTGACTTCCACACCGCTTTATAATGTGTTTAATGCCGTTCTGAGAGACTGCACTTCCGCATGGGATGGAGTTCGGCGTCATATTCATAAATTTCTGGCCTGTAATTTGACGTTCTAAACCAAACGCTTTTTTTCTACACTATGTATCTTGTTTTAATTGATGCGAAACGCAAATCCAAGGAAGGACTTTTATATTCCCCATCTCCAACATGCGTCATGTCATATCCAACTCTAAAATCTCCGTCTCACTACCTAGGTAGGTAGTGTTAAACAATCCAATCCTTAGCAGGATGCTCAATCCTAAAGACACTCCATCCGAATACCTTGTTGGCGATAACATCCACCCAGCCCTGAACAGACTCATCCACCAAAACCTCCCCTGGTGGAAGCAACGCCCTCGCAGATGAAACTCCTTTCGCCTTGTCTGCCTCAGCAGCAGGCTGTTCCTGGGACTCGGAGACAGCTTCGAGCGGGACACTAAGTCTGTATTTCCAGACAACGTTCTCGTCGATATAAAGCGTGTAGGTAAGGACTGAGCTTGGGACTCCCGCAACAACGCCCTCTTCTATCTGCACAAGGCCGTATTTCGTGTTCCCATCCGGGAGATATTTGATTGGGACATCATCCGGGCCGGATTGGTAGTATGTGCGGACGGGGAGGTAGAACATGCTGAGCGGGCCGGTGCAGAATTCAACAAGGTCTTCGCCTTGCTCTAGGTCGGCTTGAAGTGGGGAGTCAGGGTCCATTGAGGTGGGAGGGAGGGGAGGGAAGCGGGTAGCTGCGAATTCGTGCCTGTCTCCGGAGAGAAGGACGACGCGGACACCGAGGGTTCGTTGGGCGGCGCGCATTGCGTCGAAGATGATGGCGCGTTCCGCTAGGTATCCGCCCCATGTGTCTTCCGTTCCGGCGTGCCAGTTCCTGGTAAACGGGACGCTGGAGGAGACGATCTTCCAGCGGATATGGGCGGGCTCGGGGGCGGCGAGGAAGGAGAGGAGTGCATTCAGTTGGGCCTTACCGAGCATGGTCTCTTCGGCCAGGGAGCGGTAGGAGCGGGTGTCGAGGAGAAAGAAGGATGCCGGACCGTTCGTGAAGGACGTGTAGGAAGATTTCATGTTTTCAGACTTGGGCCCTGGAACTGGGGGATTGATGGAGGCATGGTAGTGAATGTACGGGTCTATTGCGGCCGGGTAGGGGGGTGTGGTGTTGCCGCTCTTCCAGTCGTTGGCGATTTCGTGGTCGTCCAGGGTGTGGATCCAGGGGAGGTTGGCGGCTGGCCAAGTCCAGGAAGGAGAAGAGTAAACGCGACGGTATTCGCTGCGGTAGTGGGCGACTGAAGAGCCGAAGCGTTGCGGTACATCGATGTAGATGAAGTCACCGAGGAACAGCATGAACGACGGCGGAAGGTGACTGAGAGAGGAAACGACCGTAGTCATCTTCTCAATGCCTGGAATACGCAGTGGATGCTGCAGGGGGTTGTAGGGGAAATTGGGCTTCATGCAGCTGGAAGTCAAGAAACTGAGCTTGTTGGCAGCGGAAGAGTCCGGAGCCGGGCTGGTGACGAAGGACCCGGTCTGATTGTTTGAGAGCGCATAATGGTAGGATGAAGAGGGCCTGAGATGACTGAAAGTTATCGTTGTCGTAAAGTCGGTTGACTCGTCCAGAATGTCAATCGTTGCTGCCTGGAACCAGAAGGAGGGATCACTGTCCTCAAGCTCGGCGTCTTTGTAGGAGACTACTAACGGGAGTTGCGAACTATGAGGCTCCCGGACCAGTAACTCAGCAGTCCTGTCCGAAACGTATCCGATGCGAGAGAAGCGCAGGTCAGAAGTAGGATAAAGGACGAGGCCGCGGAAGAGAAAGTCTAGTGTGAACAGGCCGCACAGGAGGTTGATCAGAACGGCCAGGCGCGTGGCCCAGGATTGACGGCAGGGAACTCCAGTGATAAGAGACTTAAGTACGCCATTCCGATATTTGTTGGGGGTTAAGAAGGAAAGAGAAGTGAGGTAAACAGCGAGAGACGTGAAGACCACCGGAGGGAAGACATGGCCGGGAATCTAAATGTAAATGGAGGTCAGCAATTGTCGTCGTGCGGGGTAGAAAAGGGCGGCAGACCCAGCGAAGGAAGAGGAAGGAAGAGAGACGCAGCAGAATTGAGCTTGTTGCGATCAACATGGTGTCGCACCTCAACCCTTGAGGATGGATGGAGAGAGAAAGCAGCGAAGTGAGAGAACAAGAGGTCGAAGTCTCGAAGGCGGAGACCTCGGAGGTTTGCATGATGTCATTCGGGAATAGCCTCAATCTATCTCTATCGGGAAGTCAACAAATCCATCGCTTGCTGCACCAGCCTCTTCATTCCCATGCTCAACGACATCTGTGCAGCCCATTCCCATGGTTTTTCTTTTTGACCGGGCATGGAGTTAAAGTACTCCCAGCCCATTACGCCGCCAAAGTTGGGGAATTGCTCCATCAACAGAGCTAGCACCGGTCCAATCACCTCCTGCGCCACATAACCTTGCGAACCATTGCCGGGGTGGGTCAAGAGCCCGTAGACGACTCTTGCCGGAGACCAGCCCTGCGCGACGATGGCTGCATACATGCGAGGATCCTGTGCGGGGCCCCAGCCGTTGTAGAACTGGGTGTTGTACCAGGCAATACGATGAGCGCGCTGCCTCTCCAGCTCACGATAGTCAAAGCCGGACAGATTCCCAATCCCTAGAAGGGCAGCTGCTACTGGGGCAAGAGTAATGATAAAATCCTCGCCAAGGTCGTCCTTCAGTCGGTCAATGAGGCGGATAATGCCACCTAAGGACATGGGTTCTTCGACGTCCAGATCGAGACCATCCAAGCGATGACGGCGAATCATGGCTAGAAGAGGCCCATAGTAGGTCTCAAACTGAGCCTGGTCACCGTCCAGGCAGGAGAAGGTCCCGGGGGCAGCACCGCCCAGCATGCCCATCACCTTGATGCCACTTGCTTGAAGTACAGGGACCTCGGCCCAAAGCGGGTTGTACATGGGATGGCTAGGGGGGTCATCGTTGAGAGTGATGTGCTCCGGATTGGCAGCGTTGAGATGGAATGCTGCGAGTATAATATGGGTGATGCCGGTGTGATTGTTCAGAAGGGGCATTAGCGACACATAGGGACCCCGATCGGGGAGTAGTGTCTGGTGATAGAGTATGATGCGATGGCGGTATGAGGTATGAGGGATTGGCGGCATTTTTTGGATAATTTTCTAATATTGTATCGCAGCACCAGGAAGTGTGAGAGGAACTAAGGTAAGGTAGGGATTATGGATACTACCTTACCAGTCTACTACTGTCGTACTTAGCATGGTAGTAGGTAGGGGTAGTAGTATGGACTGTATGGGCGAGACTGTTGAGGGGCCAACAACCCCAAACCCTAATCTTACCCCATTTTCGGGAAACCAAGCTAAGCCCGATCCGGCGAATCATCAACAAACGCCCTGAGCCTGATTGTTGCCTGACAGCGCAGGCACCTCCCGCGTCGCGGTTCGATCTCGGTCTCAGTTCCATCGTTTCCAGCTTCGTCAACTTCGCAACCGTCACTTCATATCCAGTATCCAGTCGTCTTTCGACGTCGCCGTTTTTTGTTATTTATTTACTGTCTTTGATTCCCCATGTAATGCGGTGAGTATCCGCCATGGCCGATACAACAACACACGACACCGTCGGCATGTCCACCCTGGCCGGCCCTTACTTTTCTCCCTCATCCCCGTCACCCTCTGAACACCCTCCAGCCGATACGCCGGACCGTCTTCCCAGCCCAGTTAGCAGCCCTGGAGCACGATCGCCGTCACATTCTCCTCCGTCTGGCCGCGAACTATCCATCGACCGTGCGGCGCGCGAACTTGACGCCCGCCTCGCCCAGTACACCGTCGATTTCAGCCAATTCCCGAGTGGAGATGGGCCAGATGATGCGCTTGATGATTTGCCGGAACAGCACGACGAAACTGACCGATTATCGGCTGTTGGAGGTCCCGAGGATTTCACCGCGAATCTGGAGCGGTACTTGCTGGGGGAGGAGGATTCAATAGACCAAGAATCCAGCGATCAGAATGAGGACCCGGAGCAGCCGAAACGAGCGCTTGAACCCGAGCGTAAGCCCCAGGACAAGGAACATAAAATCGAGCGACAACACCACGATCGGTTCCAGCAACCGGCAGCGGAGGACGAGACAGAACTTAACGAGTACAGTGAATTCGGGCCTCCGGACGACATGTCTACACCATCGCATTTGCTACGCCGGATGACCGCTCACACGCGAACACAACTTGCGGATATTGAGGAAGATCCCGATGATGAGCCGAGTTTGGCCGCCACACCGTCTGTTCGCAAGCCCAAGTCGCCTATTAACAAAGATGACAAAAGCGCAAACGAAGACCTACGCCGACAAATTGCCGAGCTTACTCAAGCTGTCAAAGATCGTGATGAGGAGCTGGAGAAAAGCCGGAAACACGTTCTCGAAGCAGCCTCGGCAGGGGAAGAGACCGACCATTTACGAGCGGAACTGCAGCGAATTGCAGCCCTCCTGGAACAGCTCCAAGGTACCAGCGCACGGAAAGGCGGACGCCGAAGATCTTCTGCCAGTGGGCCAGATTTCAGTTCCGTGCAGAAACAGATCACCGATATGCAGAAATTGCTCCAGAATCGTAATCTGGATGCCGACATTGATACGGAGCGGCTAGAGACGATCGCGATACTACGGCAGCAGTTGTCCTTGACCCAAGAGCAGCTGAGAAAGCGTGATGCTACTTTGGAAGAGACGCTTGCAAAACTGAAAGAGGTCACTGCATCCAAGGAATTGCAGCTGCGCGAGAAGAACTCCGAGATTGACGAACTGCGCAGTGAAATTGACAACCAACGGTTGGATCTTCAGAAACTTGAGACGGAATTGGCAAGCGCCCGCCGTGAATACCGCTTCCTCGAGGACCAAATGGCTGAGCTTGAGACCAAGAATCGCCCGCTGGAGGAAAAGAACAGTACGCTCGAGGCCGACTTGACCCGCGCCCAATCACAGGTAACAGCGCAAGAGAATGCCCTCAAAGCCATGGCTGCAGACCGGCCTGCGGAAAATGTGGGAGGCACCTATAGCGAAATCCTCGAGCTGATCAAAGACCTCGGTCAGCCAGACGCCAGTCGCGCAGCAAAGCCTAGGGATGAAGGAGACAGCGAATTTGAACAAATCCGCGATGAATTAGCCCGACTGCGCACGGAATCAGATGAGGCAGTCTCCGCAAACAAATCGCTTGAAGCGCAGCTCTCTCGCGCGCACGACCACGCCGCAGAATCCCAGCTTCTCATCCAATCCATCGAGGCGGAGAACACGCGTCTTACGGAGCATGCAGAAGACCTTAAAGCCGCGCTCAACAAAGCCCAGGACGAACTCAATAGCCTGCGCATTGAGCACGCCGAAGCCTTCGAGACCATCGAGCGTCTCCAAGACGAACAACTTCATGACCAGCAAAGACGGGAACAAACTCAGCAACCCAGCCCCCCGCCAACACCCCACTCCACGCTCGAGGCAACGCACAAGGCGCAAATCGCAAGTCTCAAGTCCGCGCACGCCACCGCCATCTCCTCCCTCCGCACCGCTCACGCCGACTCAGCCCGCAAACTCCGAGCACTCCTCTCCGCTTCTGAAAAGCGCGAAGAGGACCTCCGCGCCGAACTCACCAAGTACACATCCAAACCCGAATCCGATCAAGAAAGGGAGAATGAGATCTCCTCACTCCGCGCCGAGATAAAAAGGTTACAGGCTGCCATCGCCGCGAAGAACGAAACGGCCTCGGCGATGGATCTGCGCATCGCGAAATCTGTCGAGAAGCGCGAGCGCGAGTGGGAGCGACGCGTAGAGCTCCTGCTTAAGGAGCGGGAGCGCATGTCCAAGGCGCTTCTGTGGAGCTGGGGTGAGAAGGAGCTTCCGCATGATGATAAAGAATATCGAGACGAGGATGGCAAGAGGAGGCAGGCGTATCGGTATAAGTATGCGAAGAGGGCGTAATCTATCCATTATTTTTCAATTCCGCACCTTTTTTTACTTTCAGCTTTCGTTGGGGATTCTGCTTGTGACTGGAGTCATGGATGGTTTGTGGTTCTCGAGGGACGGACGTACATACATCGAGGTCAGGATCGGGATGGTCCTTTTGTTTTCTCTCTCCAGATAAGCGTATCCCGACATGATGGACGCGGTGGTGTCTACGGTTAAGGCGTCTGGGGATTTTTTTTTTTGGAATACCTTGAATATAATTTGATTATTGAATTCCATCACACTGGTATTATCTGCTTTTGTTACATACTCATATCAAAGAAACTCCCGGAAGAAAGCGCAAACTGCAACGTAAACAAGAACCATAGACAATAGAAGGTTATTTACCACCCCAGTGTACCTGCACTAGCATTCTCCCTTCCCTGCAGGATGGCCCAAAGAGACACACAACACTGTAGTGAGCCTGAACCTGAGCCTCCAAGTATATCCAAAGGAAACAAACAGCTAACTAAGCACCACCCACCCGCACCTCTTCAATCGAAGTCCCCGTCTCCCGAATCGCATCCAAATGTCCTGGGACCGAAGCGACACTCAACCCACTCAGCGTCCTCCTGCGAGGTCGGCGCAGGCCGGTACCTGGCCCCGACCCCGGTCCCGGATTCGGCCCTGGCCCGTGCTGATACTGATACTGATATTGATACATCCCCCCGCCATCACTGCGGAACTGCCGGGGGTACCGATTGTGGTGTCTTTGTCCTGGGTGTCGCTGGCTCTGCGTGTGACGCGGCATGGGGTTAGAATTGAGTGGTTCGAAGTTGTGGCTGTGTCTTTGGCTTTGACGGCGGGTATGGGGTGCGTTATTGTGGACCGGGGGTCTGGGTTGGGTAGGGTTTAGGATAGTGGACCAGGGGGTTGGGACAATTGGGGGATGGCAGTTGTTGTAGTAGTTGTTGGATGGTGAGGTGTTTGAGCGGCGGATGTGAAGGGGGGCTGGGAGTGTGATGACTTCGGGGGCTTCGGATGAGGTGTTGCTTATTGATCTTGGTCGGATTGCGGGTGTGCTTGTGCTTGTGGTACTGCTCTCCTGGGCAGGTTGGGAGTCTTTTGGAGGGATCTGTGGTGACTTTTCAGCTCGGTTAGGAGGTTCGAGTTTTTCCGTGGCAGGGTTCTTCTTCGGTGATCCCTGCTTCTCGAGGTCGATTTGGGCATTCTCTTCTGCGAGGGCTCGGATTTCTGGGTCTGCTGATAGTGGTCGGGATACGGGAAGGCATTTGGGCAGGAACCGGTGTTGAGAGGAGCTGGCTGAATGGTCCCTTTTGGGGGTGGATGGGTATTGCAAGTCTGGTCCGCTGGGTAGCTCAGCGAGGGCCTGGTCGTGAGCTTGGAGAGCGGTTTGTGCTGTTGCAGCCGAAGGCGTACGGGAGACACCGGTAGGATAAAGGTCAGGCTGAAGATCACGAGTAGTGAAAGTCGTCCCTGGTGAGTATTCGACTTCGGCATTCGGATCAGCACCGAACTGCAGGAAGGACGTCGGGCGGAATGGGGTAGGTTGTCGGATGCTAGGGGTATATCTTGATTTATCGCTGATGCTACCTGGGGTCATGTATGGATTTCGACCATATGTGACATCCGGATGACGGCAGACACAGAGAATGTCGTTCTTGAGGCTCTTCTCGCTTTGTAAAGTAGATCCCGAGAGAATGCTACCGTCGCGGCTTGAATGTAGAGGTCTGTAAACACCCAGCAGCGAGATGTCATGTGGGCGCTCGCAGAGCTCTCTCGAGCAGAAGTAGAGGCAGACAGTGATGCTGGCCGCGGTTAGAAGGTACTTCATGACACCGACACTATAGACTCACAATGATACAACGGAAACGATAACGACCGCCCGATGGAGCGCACAGCTCACGCCCACATTCCAAAAGCTCCCATTGGCAGTATCCGGAAGGCAGTATGCTTGCTGCGAGACGACAACCACGCCCGACACGCTGGCACCAAGCCATACAAGAATCGTTAAGCGCAGGAGATAGGTGCATACTGTTCGGAGCATTTTCCGTTGACTTTCGTATCCAATCACCCTGTTACACTGCCATGCTAGAACGCTATGCAAGACAACAAGGGGCACCGTCAAGAACGACTAGCCAGGTTAGATTCGGTCTAAATGAAAAGGGGCATGCTTACTGCGATGAGGGCAAGTATCAAACTCGGTGCCATCTTCGAGTCTACATGTCTGTTTCCGTATAGATATAGCACCACGACCCATTGGATGAGGGATTCGAGCAGCAAAACATAGAGGGAGACAAATATGACGACCTTTGCCCATGCGCCTCCCCTCCGCGGTGACATTGGGAGATAGGACATCGTTGTATCAGGAGAGCGACGTCAGCGACCTGTGACGCGACTTGAGCTGGAAAGAGCTGGCGACCACGGCACGTGTGGTGGTTCTCTTTGGTGGTGACTATCCCGGATGATTGAGGCTTAATAGAGAGAAGGTATATAAACCTCGTAGAACATTGGAATTGACAGATGATTTAGACCGGCATCTTAAATACTGGGTAGTCGAAGACTAGTAGGGATATATGAAGGACAGGACATGCCGCGTCAACGCGGTCGCAGTGGGATTGGAATGGAGGAGCAGGCAGACATTATCCACCGCGGGGAGTGGTTGACGTCCACAGCAGTCATCCCGCTGGAATGTGCGATCGTGGCCCCTAAGTCGAGAGGTAACTATAGGAAGCTCCAGATCCCGCAGCCCCTGTCATCCGTTGGTCATTACTCTGTGGACATTGTCAAGGCGTTTGGCCCTTGCCATTGGAGGGGTTCCCGGCGAGGACATTTCTGGATTCCAAGGGGATAAACGCCCATGAATTGCATCAGATAAAGGAGACCCAGGCATGAAGGAGCCAAGGCACTCATCTGAGGTTAAAGTAGGAGAAGGAGATGCACGAGGGATGAACAAAAAGGGAGGAGTTGAGGTTGAGTTGGAGAGGAAGAAACAAGGGCGGCACGTGACGGCAGGGTCAACGGCCTCCAACGTTGAGCTTTCCAAGGGTCTGCAGGAACTAAATCCTTAGTATGAAGGGTCACAGCTCCTGGATCAATTTAATCCAACTTTACTGCCCCTAGGTTGATTATGTTGCCTGGCAGACGCTATACAGATTGGCAGCCCAGAACGACTGATATTGTTGACAGGGCTGCAATGAGCGGAGTTCCTTTGCAACAGCTAGGTACCGTTGCTATTTGGTGTGTTAGCTACTCGCACTTCACAAGGTTGTTGACCCCTTTATATAGTTGGCATACTGTGGGCTAACCAGTAGGATACAGTGGGATATCCGGTGGGCTGCGGTGGGCTGCGGTGGGCTGCGGTGGGATAGCCGATGGCATACAGTGGGAGAACTGGAGGGAGCTAAAGAGAAATCGTCATCTCCATCAGGGTTATCGTAATCCATCACTAATTCACTAGGGATTTGGGCGACAAAAAAGTCGTCGTTTTCACCATATCCGAATGTCTCCGAGCGCCTCAAACAGATATTTAGCTCAGCGACTCCCCTCATTCTGCCAATTGTGAAGAGACTTCAAATCCCACGAAATCCTCCAATCAATTGAACGCCAAAACCGAAAACCTACCTAAACATGACACAAATGAAGGCTGTTCGCATTGTCAAGGCCGGCGGCAAAATTACCGCCGAACTTCGTGATGAACCTCTGCCGATTCCAGGCCCACGCGATGTCCTGATCAAGGTCCACGCTGCTTCCCTGAACTACCGGGACACGGCTCTGTTGAGGGGTGAATATCGTGCGCCGACTAAGGAAAACGGGATTCCTGTTTCTGACGGTGCTGGAGAGGTTATTGCAGTTGGAACAGATGTTACCCGGATTGCAAAGGGCGACCGCGTCGCAGTCGGCTGCTCTACAAATTGGATTGCTGGCCCTTATACCCCGGAATATCGTTCAAGCAGCACTGGCTTCACTGTTGACGGGCTGTTGGCTGAATATGTGATTTTTAATGAAGATGCACTGGTCCGCATCCCTAGGTATATGTCCTATGTCGAGGCTGCCTCCCTTCCTTGTGCGGCTGTTACTGCCTGGACGGCCCTGAACAAAGTTGAGCCGCTCCAGCCGGGCCAGACTGTGCTGATTCAAGGCACGGGTGGTGTTTCGCTCTTTGCGTTACAATTTGCGAAGATCTTCGGCGCTCGCGTCTTAGCAATCACATCCTCGGATGACAAGGCTGCTAAGCTTAAAGAGCTTGGAGCCGATGCCGTTGTGAATTATAATACCACCCCTGATTGGGATCGGGAGATCCTTGCTCTGATGGGTGGCAAGGGTGTTGACAAGGTGCTGGACATTGCCGGAGAGAAGACAATTGTGAAGTCGGCAGCATCGACCAAGATTACTGGCACCATCGTCCTGATTGGATTCGCAAGCGGTTTCGGTGGCGGCCTTCCACCAATTGACATCCTTGTTCGATCCCTCACTGTCACTGGATCTACTGTTGGTTCGCGGGTCGAGTTTGAAGCTATGCTTCAAGCTATGGAACGGCACGAAGTCAGACCCATCATCGATCGCGTCTATCCCTTCGCGGATTTCCGTGAGGCATATAAGAGGCTCGAGGGTGGACAGCAAGTCGGCAAAGTGGTTATCGAAATCGCGAAATAAATGGTTGATGAGGAATTGAGATTGGCTTTCAGAGCATGGATGTACAGTGATACGCACAGATTGATTATTCGACACTGCATGTGCTAAATAAAGAAAGCCCAAATTCTGACAGGAGACATAGCTTATTTCTTACAATATGCACATCTTTAGAAATGTGGTCTAAGTACTGCAACTTGCATGACCGTCGTATGCCTCTCTTTTGTCTGGAGCGGGAGAAGACCCGGGGTTCAAGGTGTTAACGTAGACAGCATTAAATTGTCCCCAGGGTAAAGAACCAGGTTATTAGCCACGGGACTGTACATAAAATATACTTCTTAGCGTCTTCAGTAAAAGGGAATCTGCGAACTGCCGGCTTAAATCGTAAGACAACAGTGGTAGAAACCCATTATTTCTGAGATCGAATTTGCCCAGTACGAGGACCATGGAAATACTGCAAATCACGGCATGGCCAATGCATATCTGCTGCGAAGGTTGTCAATTTTACATACCAAAGTGAGCACACTGATATCAATTCTCTGTTTCAATAATGTATGCCTGGTTAGGCTTTCACTCTGGTCTATAGAAACGTCTTTCTGATGACAGACAAACAAAGTCATTGTGCCCTAATCACAAAGAATTGCCACATTTGTCTCTGAGAACTATAAAATAACCAATATTGTCACCTTAGAATAACGCCCATCAGGCTGAACCCGCAACAGAGTTTAAAGAAGGTCTCAACGAGCGCGCTATCCTTTTGTATATTCTCCACGGCACGCAGCGTAGTGGATGACAATGTCGATAACCTCGCAACGGGTGGTTCAGACGGGAGAGTGTCTTGTATGAGTATCAGAATCTCTTGAAGATAGAAGCTGTATGTGGCGTGGCCTGGATAATTGGGGGAAGAGATCCCCTGCTCCCGCCCACCGGGTCAACGTCGATAGTGGCAGGTTCGAGAGGTAGTAGTAACACATAGGGGACTTACGCTCCAGTAACTGGGAGGCAGGTATTGCCGCATGAGCTGGGTGAAATTTGTGCTCAAATAGGCAAAACACACAACCTGGAGGGTACATTAATACAAATCACCCTCACTCCGTGCATTTTCTGGAAAGAAAAGTCTGAACCCGACTACTCGTTACAAGCATTACCTACAAGCCGCAGCTTCAATAATGGCGCCTCTAACTGAAGAAAAGGCATTCCGAAAGGTGCCAAAGAACTGGGCGGAGTGGAGCGAGGCCGCCAGGAAACTCAAGGTCTTCAGAAGCACCATCAACACTGCAGAGGGCTTGCAGTCGGGATCGAGAATACTCCACGCCCAATATCTTCTTATGAGGGCTTACCGGCCTGGGATCATAAGACAACAAGGAATTAGCGTCACTGATCTTGACCTGGAGAATGAATATAATATAGCAGCAACCTGGTTGGATTCCTCTGAGCCGTTTCAATCTTATATTCGGAGCATTAGAGCAGCAGCAGCAATCACCCCATACAGCCCCAATGATCCCCATGTTCTTGGGCTCTTCGAGATCGCCCGATCTCAGCAACTGGAGCTCCTGGATAGCATAAGAACCGTACCAAGAATGGTATCCGACGAGGATACCGTCAATGCCGGCACACTGTCCCTTCTATCGGCCTTGACAATTAAATATCCCGAGCCAGTTGGCTCATGGAAGATAGTGCGTCTCGGACTCCGTGCCCAGTTCAGACGGGATGGTTTCACTGCCCGCATAGACGGGTACCTCCTTTCCAACATCACTCGAGACGTTACAATGATCGTCGAAGTGAAGCCAAATAGGAGAGAGAAGGTGGAGCCCCAGGTATCTCTCCAAGAAACGGCGGAGATTGTGGCATTTATCCACAGAACTGGACTCGGGGCTGCAGAACAGAGGTACGGTTTTCCTGATATCCTCTCATCATTCGAGTCTACAGAAAGCGTTAGCTGATGTAGAAACTCGATTCGTTACAGGCCCGTTCTCTTCTCTCAAAATGGTAAATAGATCTACCTCTCCACGGTTACCTT
Organism: Aspergillus egyptiacus; assembly: GCA_025688805.1. NCBI lineage: Eukaryota > Fungi > Ascomycota > Eurotiomycetes > Eurotiales > Aspergillaceae > Aspergillus > Aspergillus egyptiacus. The sequence continues at coordinate 81,811 of MU628462.1, forward strand.
CTCGCACAAGTACAAAGATTATCTGAATGGGGCCAGGACGGTAGTAACGAAGGACGAATTTATGGTGATCCAGAAGTACGGGCCGTGGCTAATTGACGATGCGAAAGCGATGGAGCATATAGGGCGGTTGGTTCTCGCCATAACTATCAAATATGGAGGGTAGGAGATCATAACTCACAAAGGGATGGCTGGAAGATCAGTAGGGCGAGATCAAACACAGATAACATGTTGTAATATTAGTAACCAGCCTGAATGAGGATCCAAAATCACTACAGTCGCTTTACAAATGTTGGAAACCTCACGAAACCACTTCTGAATAGTCTCCCTTTTGGTCTAATTCGTTAGAGCGTTCTATCAGCAAGGAAAACAATGCCTGAGTGGACAGCAGTAGCAGACAACCCAACTCCAAGGCTCCCTCCAAACCGACGTCAACACGATGGGGTCAAGGTCAAAGAAGAACCGAGTTTGAAACCTTGTAAGCCGCTGGAGAAACAGAATGTAACAGTGATGCTTTACAGGTATCGCTTGTATGCCTCCTCCTATTACTATACAGTACATGTCGATCTGTCTGGTCTTAGTTTGATACGGAGGCTCGGCTGGGCTCAGCACGGCTTGGCTCGACGAGGTGGGTTCTGGTTCTGATTCTGGAACCGTACCGTGCCGACGGTGTCTTATTATGTCAAAACTAGTTATACGATATTAATGGTCGTGGAACTGAGTTATTCAAGGTTGGGGTTCTCGACAGGTAGCAGGATGTAAAGCGGTATTGGAGATGGTTTCATGTTTTGTTAGACTCAAGACATTAAAGTATTACTATGATTAAGTAGGCCGTTGAGTAGTACTACTACTAGGGAACAATGTTCATGGTATTTCCTGTGACAAGGATACTAAGTAAAAACGGAATAAGGTATACATAGAGAAAGACATATCATGTAGATAAAACAAATTCATAGGCTCTCCCTCCTGAAAGTTCTAACTATTACATCCACATTCACATCAAATTACATCTGCATGTGTATTGGTAACCAAAAGAAAAGAGGAAAGGACGATACGACAGGGTGTATCTATACACCGCGCCGCACTAATCATAAGAAATTAAAGAGAAAGAAAGGGATATGCTATTCTAAATTTACATCATAACAAGCACCGAAACCGTCAACGCAGCAAGGGCTGAAATCCCCTTGACCATCTTGCCCGAAACGGAGACGGTCGACGCACCACCAGTGAAAACAGGCGGCTCGACGTCCTGTGTACCGCTCGGCGGGGCAGGAGACACAGCCACGGATGACGAGGGCCGGATGTGCAACGTCGAGGTCGGGTAGGAAGATCCTCCGCCGAGGACAGGTTTACTGGTGGGCGTGGTGGATGGGATGACGGGCTTGACGTGGACGGTTGTTGTTGAGCCGGGGACAGTTATTGTTTCCTCAGAGGGAACCTCGCCGGACGGTGTCTCGCCGGAGGGGGAGACGCCGGAGGGGAGGATCGGGATGTCCGTAGGATGGGAGAGCGTGGGCTGCTCGGTCGAGGTTGGCGGGAGAGTCAGCGTGACCGTCGTCGGGGTGGGGGCGCACACGGTGCAGACCGTGACGGTTGTTGTCCAGCCCTCAGGGATATCAGGGGTTTCAGGCACGTCAGTCGGCACCGTTCCAGGGTTGGTGATCGTGCCGGTGGCGGTGGCAGTAGCAGGGGCCGTGGTCGGGCAGTAGGTTGACGTTATCGTGGTCGTGATCGTGGTGAATCCGGTAGGACAGATGCTGGTGTAGGAAGTCACGATGACTGTCGTGGTCATGTCTGGCTCTGTGGTGGGCTGGGCTGTAACCGATCCAGTACCGGGCTGAGTGATGGTGGGCCGTGAGGTGATTTCAGAGCCCGTGGGCACCGTCGAAGGAGTAGTCTCATCCGCGGGCGAGGTTGACACAGCCGGTACGCTTGGAGTGGGAGTCGTGCTTGAACTGGAGGCGGTATCCTTTCCGGAAGTGGTAGTCGGGATCACGGGGTGGCTTGTCGAATCAGTCGTCTGGGAGGCGGCTGTGGTTGACGTGGTTGAGAGACTGGTCGAGGTGGTTCCAACCTCTGGCGGACCTGACGGTGTTGGGAAGACTGTCAGGGTAATAGTGCTCTCAGAGGACGTTCCAGAAGCACTTGAGGAGCTGGAAGTAATGGTCGTCTCACTCTCCGACACTGCAGTGCTCGAAGTGGTCGTAGGAGCCGCAGATGTTGAGGTAATTGTCTCCGAACTCGTTGGGCTCGCCGTGGAAGACACGGAAGCGGTAGGTTTCGAAACAATAGGGGTGCTGGACGAAGTGGAAGTGCTTGTTCCGGAAGAACTCTCAGTGGCTGTCGACGTTGAGGTGACCGAGGTGGTGCTGGTCTCTGGCGAGCTGGAAGGTGTCGGGTAGACGGTCAAGGTAATACTACTCTCAGGTGTTTCTGAAACGCTTGCTGAGCTCGAAGGAGCTGTGCTTGTCGTAGATTCCGAAGCAACCGGGGTGCTGGAAGCTGTCGAAGACACAACAGGTGTACTTGATGGACTGCGGGTGCTAGTTTCAGAAGAACTCTCAGTGGTTGTAGTCGTAGTAGTTTTCGAAGACGTGGTACTGGTCTCCGAGGTAGTGGTCTCAGAGACAGACGGCGTCGTCGTGGGAGTCACCGTTTGAGACGGGGTGGTAGACACAACAGGCGTGCTCGATTCACACGGGGTGCTAGTGGAGAGACTCTCGGTGGTCGTAGTCATTGAGCTCGTCGAAGAGGTTGTACTGGTCTCAGAAGCAGTGCTCGTTGAGGAAGCGCTGCTCTCAGAGGCAGATGGCGTGCTCGTAGGGGTCACCGTTGCAGACGGGGTTGTAGACACAGACGTACTTGATTCACTCGAGGTGGTAGCAGGACTTTCCGATGTGGTAGTTGTCGTTGTTGAGCTCGTCAGAGAGGTAGTGCTAGACTCGGTTACAGACGGCGTGGATGTTGTGGACACTGCAGAAGTCGAAGTAGTGGTCTCCGAAGTAGTTGCCGTCGTGGACGCTGTCTCAGTGGTCGAGGTCTCAGTGGCCGAGGTCTCAGTGGTCGAAGTCTCGGTGGTCGAGGTCTCGGTGGTCGAGGTCTCAGTGGTCGAGGTCTCAGTGGTCGAGGTCTCAGTGGTCGAGGTCTCAGTGGTCGAGGGCTCAGTGGTCGAGGTCTCAGTGGTCGAGGCCTCGGTGGTTGTAGGTTGTGTGGTCGAGGTCTCGGTTGTTGGAGTCTCAGTGACGGCAGATGTTGACGAACTTGAGGTGGTCGAGCTAGACATGGAGGTGGTCTCCGTGGTAGACGTTGTCGTAGTGGTGGCGGAAGCAGACGACGTGGTGGTCGTAGTGCTGGTTGTCGTCGTCGTGGTGCTCGTACTTGTAGGGGTGGGAGTTGGCGCGGGGATTGTAGGAATAGGATGATTAGGGTCAAGATCAAAGAGAATGTCTCTGATGTTCTCGGCGTAGCTGCGACCACGAATCACGTTTCTCTTTGACTCCGTTGCCTCCCACAGCATGACACCACCAAACACCTTGGGATACTTGTTCATATACTTTCTCACCAGGGGCCTAACCTCGTCGGGGGTCAGATAGAACCCGTCCAGTGCTGCCGCCTCGCTGGCGGGCAAACCGATGTACAGCTTGGCGTCAGGGTTGGCACCAGTCTTGATGACATTGACCCACTCGTCAAAGTTGAAGCCGTTGTTGGTGCCGTCTACGAAGTCGCGAGCGGAGCATGGGTTGCTATTGTAGAACTGAACCCAGACAAAGTCGACAGGCGCAGTTTGGATGGTCACATGAAGTTGCTGGTCAGGGATCGGGCATTGAGGAGCAACGGAGATGTAGAATCGGCGGTCCGGAACCTCTTCGAAGCGCCGACGTAGTCGCCTAACCATATTGGCGTAGCCTGTAGTCGAGGTCAGTGATATGCTCATGCAGAAAGACTTATGCCCCGCTTGGCCAGCGCTTTGTACGAATCACTCACCAAGATTGCCATTGTACTCGATGTCAAAATCGAAGCCATCCACAACTGCATCGCCGAAAGGGCGAGGCTGGTCACCCCATGCCTCAGTCTTGGGCCCAAAGGCGCCCCAAAGCCAATCTGCGAATCTCGTCGAGGAGTCGATAGATTCGATTTCGTATGTGGGATATCCACCACCCAGCGACAGAAAGATCTTCTTCCCAGCGGCTTGGCAGATTGGGATGTCCTCGACTAGGTTGGGGCAGTTTTTGTAAAGCTTGGACGGGACGCCTTTTCATATCCTTAGCACCGTACTCTAGCACAATGGCCGAGTCTACATACCGTCAACGACATGGGTTTCCGCCCAGCACTGCGTGCCGAAATTGCTTCCTGGAAGCCCGGTGTCTGGATCTTGATCGGGGAAACTATTGATGAATCCGACATTGATGATATCAAAGGATGTCTCGTGGCAAAACTCGGCAAGGCGAGGTTGGTTATATCCTTGGCCCTGGATTGGTCAGCTATACATTATATAACAGCTCAGGGAATGGAACACACGTAGTAGATAGCCACGTTACTCTTTGCTTCTGGGACAAAGCCCGAGACGAGAGATGCCAGGCCTGAAATGGCCAAGCCGAATGTAAAGAGCGTAGGGGCCATGACTTAAAGAGTGACTACTGGTTATACCAGTGGACGGTGGTAAAGAATGGACGCAGACCGTGTCTGCTGGCGGCCTTGAGAACGAAAGACGGGCTGAGCAAATGCATTCTCTGGGGACGCACGAGTGATATATGGCGGCGCCTCCTCGGGGAAATTGCACTTCTGCCATGGCGCACCACAGAGCCTCAAGAGTCATCAGTCCGCGGGCCTACACGAGGCAATCTGCCAGGGAAATGAAGTGGATGCGGCGCCAGCAGCCAAGATGAAGCAATCACAAACCAGGTGCGGAGAGTGAAGATGGGCAGATTGTCATTGGAGGGAGGGCTGGCCCACGTCTCTCGGTAGCGGGACCCAGTCCAAGCGAGATCTTTGGGAAATTGGATCAATCTAGAGTTCGAGTCTCTGTTGGTGGAGAATTTGGAGTCAGCGGACAGTCCCCGAACGAGCGATCCAGATTCCAGAGCCGCAGGGTCATCAACTCATCTTGGTCTGGCTCACTCACTTCCACCAGCAATACCGATATTTCCTGAATTCAATGAACATTGAGGAGTCAGAAAGACCCCCTGGGATGGGTGATTGCAAGCGAGGCTTCCATTGGCGTGCTGTTGGTGTGAGCGACCGTTGAAAGACTTGGCAATGGGATGGTCCCTGAAAGTGGAACTTGGAAGAGTTTGCCCGGGGTGGGCTCGCTAAGCTTAGCGCTGCGACCTCCAATTCCTGTCTGGTCAGGAACACCAATCAAGCCTCGCACCGATGAGAAAGAGATTTCTCAATTCTGATGATGACCAGGATCATCCACGAGGTCGGTTGCAGCCGGATCATCCGATCGACATTCTGTCCTTCTTTTATTCGTTTCTTCTTCTTTATCCCACACAAAGTACTAGGTAGGTAGGTACCTGAGTGACTGATCCAGGAACCGACCACCTCTTACAAGAGCGCAGGCTGATGAGGATGATGTTACATCCATGCGCAGGGGCCAGGACCGGACTGCTGAGGGTCGTTAAGACGTATCGATGATTGGATCCTCCCACACTGGCTGTCGAGGTAGTGCGAGGCTAGGTAACTTGGCGTGGAGGGTCTACATAGCCGCTAACACAGGCAGCTTCTTGGTGCCTAAATCACTCCAGAACCACCCCCTCCAGGACTCTTCCAGGCAGGAGTCCGACTCCGGACCTGACAGGAATCGGGAGATCCACTGAGGCGACAGCGTAAGGCAAGCAAAAGCACTCGAGGATGATCAGCAAAGCATGGCTCCTGGGTTCCTGGCCTCCTGTTACTCGACCGTCCACGGTACCGTTGGTCCGTTGAAACTAGCGCAGCACCGGATACAAATTTCCAAATACGGCGACTACCGGCGATAGCCCAGCTGCTGCACTAAGTAGCAAAGCACACGCTACTCGACTTAGTACGCTTCTCGCCTGCGAGACGACACCCCGGTCGATTTGTCCTCTGAAAATTCTGTTGAAATGAACGCTTCAGAGCGAAGCATGCTCTTGCATAAGTCTGGAACGTCATCGACGGCATAACAGCTCGCTTTCCTTGCCTTACTGAGCGGCACTTGTACGCCTTTTGAATTCTACTATGTGCCGGGTTCCGTGCGGGCCATGCTACTCTCGGTCTGAATAATGACACCACATAAATGGCCCGGAAGAACTTCCACAACATGGGAGCAGTGACTTGCTGTAGGTACTGACCTTTCATGTGCGGTCCTGCCTCCAGACTCCCATGGTTGACCTGATTGATGAAATAAACCAACGACACCAGGGAAGCAGGATCCTCGTGCAGGCGAGGAAGCGTGTCTCAAATGGTTACTGCACTACCACTCCCTGTTGCCCCTTTTCCCATGAGCGGACCACTGAGTATCGGAGATTAGTACGTAGTCATTATCATCCTTTTTATCGCCTCGGAGAAGACCGCTGGCCGGGGGTTAGCAGATGCGGTGGCATCGACTGCATCATGATCCGAAGAGGAGCGCGTAGACTCCGGTATGGCATTCGATACATCTGCATTGCGACCTCGCTCCATCAGCTTACATCTCTGTTGATCAAGAATCAAAAACAGTTCGAAGAAGGGGCATTACATGGTCTGGTATCCGGGCGACGTGGATAGACTACTTGAGACCCATATCCTCCGTACTTTCTCTGTTCTAGAAAGGAGAGGGCACCAGTGGCTCATCAGGCTGTGCATGGTTTGTATTGCAGGAATGGACTGGTAATAAACCTTCCCTAGGTACCTTGTAGCCTGTCGATGACTGCACCATGACCTGATAATTACTGGATCGTGCCATCAACTGAAGAACATTCACACTTTGACCCCGACACCCTGGATGCGCTTAATAATCTTCACTTTCATCTCAAACAACGAGCTCATCAAGCTAAACTGCCACATGCCACATCTTGGGGTAAAAGCTTTGACGAGCAACAAAGGAAGATGGCATCAAAGAGTATTCTTGAGAAATGTCTTTGAGACGCTGTTGCAACAATGCCGTCTCCAGACACATTGGATAGCGTATAAATAAGTGCCAGGTTCAAACCACAAGATCAGTTCATCGTCCATCTATCACCATGTCAGATTCACCTCCCAGCCTATCCACCTTTAACCTGTTCCAGCTGCCATGGGAACTTGTTTGCATGATCGCAGGAAACTGCACCGCTCTAGATTTCCTTTCCTTCCGACTAACCTCCAAAGTCTCCCAGACGATCGCAGATGAATCTGTCAGACTACTTCCAACTCCAGAAAGTAGAGTCAGGCTTCATCTGGGCCTGCTACAATGACAAACCACAGGTAATCTGCCTGTTCCTCCCCCGCATCCGCCAGGCAGCCCAGACCAACCCAGCCCTAGGCTACGAAGCCCTCTATTGGGCCTGCCGAAGCAGCTGCACCGATGCTATCCGCTCTCTCGTTCAGGACGGACACCCATTCCATCCATCTCAGGAAAACCGACCAGAAGGCATCGACCTCGCCCAGACCCCCCTCCAAGCTGCCATGACCAAGACCAACCCCTCAGCTCTCCAGCTCCTCGTCCAAACAGGCGCAGATCTTGATTCCGTCCTGGCCACCTCCCCCGCAGCTAACTACTTCACAGGCGCCGACGGCGTATCCCTCCTCCATATCGCCGCATACGAAGGCTACCCCGCCGCCGCCGAGATCCTCCTCTCCCGGGGCTACAATATCAACCAGCGCGATGCCACAGGAGAGACACCGCTCCTCTGCGCCGCGAGCTACGGACACACCAGCCTCGTCTCGCTCTTCCAGACACACGGCGCAGACGTAAACACTCAAAACAACTGGGGCCAGAGCGCCCTCCTCATGGCTTCCTTCCACGACGATCCAGACCTGCTCTCCACCCTCCTCCACGCCGGCGCGGACCCCAATCTCCCCGATTCCACCGGCTCCACGCCCCTCCTCCGCTCCAGCATTGTAAACGCGCACAGAAACGTCTCTTTACTCCTAGACCACGGCGCGAACATCAACCACCGCAATAGCCAAGGCCGGAGCGCCCTCTCCCTCGCCGCGGGCTCCAACAGACACAGAATCGTCCAGTTACTAATCGACTCCGGGGCGGATATTAACCAGGTCTGTATTAACCAGCGAACCCCCTTCTCGTATGCGGCGGAGCGGAAGGCCAACAAGGCAGCGGCGATCCTCGTCCGTGCGGGGTGTGATACCGCTCGCGCGGACTGTCGGGGGAAGACGCCGTTAGAGTACCACCGGGCCTGTCGGTTTTCGGGACCGGATCCGGAGCTGGTCTCGTTGGCGGTTGAGGCCGAGGATACACTGGTCTTGGATTTTGGGGATGGCGAGGAGGATGATTCGAGTGATAGTGATGTGGATGATTTTGGTTATTGGGTTCATGAGTCTCCAGCAGCGTACAGTGGATGAAATCATCTAGAAATTAGAGCCTCAGTCTAGGAGTAGGTAGATACTTATTTCCTTACAATTTCGGGGAAGAAAGAATAACACCCGTACCCAGCTCACAGCAATCCAATCCATAACCCAAAAAGGAACACCATGCTACCAGGGCACTCCATCTGGCAGTCTGTCCAATAAATAACTAAAACGTCTTGCTTGATATTAATACTAGTAGCCAAAACCACATAGAGTCAGCAGTAGCATCTACGGAGATACCTAAGGTAACGCCTGCCAAAGACTTATATCTCTCTAGTATTTATTTACTTACCTGCTCTACTATTTATTTGACAGGAATTCTATAGAGTTTATATTAATAATATTATAATTATATTAAAGTCTTTAGAGATACTAATATATATGTGTATATATATATATATATAGTATTTCAAAGCTATTTTTAGTAAATTATAGAAGATAGATATTATATTAGATTCCTTTAAATTCTTTAGTAGCTATTCTTTTATATAACTTCTGGGCCACTTCGAGTTGAAAATGCGTCGCGTAATCTCCCAATGGGTAAGTCCGCAGGCATACCTAGGTACCTTCGGCACCGCGGCGACACGCGACAAAGACTAATCATTAGCTTCCTAGAGGCCGGTAACGGACAGCAACTCCAGTTGGTACTACTTTCTTTCTGCCAATGAGTATCGGCACTGAAGATGAGAGTGAACTGCAGGGAACACGTCCTGCTAATTTGCATCAGTGGACTGCGACGCTCTGCGGCTCGACAAGAGCACTCCCTCGAACGAGATCTCTGCCGGCAATAAGGTAGAAAGCACAATTCCTCCGGGTGCTGGTAGACAACATTTACACTACTTATCCTAGCGGTCGCCTCGAGCAGCATCTGCATCGGCCCTCTGCCTGGCCGGCAATGCGATCAAATCTTCCGGGCACTGGTCCAATGTTACCAGGGCCTTCTGGTTTTTAGCATTCATCCTCATATCTTCCATGGTCGTGGACACCTCCAAGGCCCGTCCCGTCGTCCGGCCCTGACGCAGCACCGCGAGAGAGCTGCTCTTCCAGATCGGCACCGCCTGGGGCCTCGAGGAGTTTCGGACGGTCAACAGCCAGAACACAAGGCCGCCGGCTAGCATCATCGCATGAAGCACTATCCAGCCCCATTCAATACTATAATATGTCGTTGCGACACCGACCAATCCGTATTCGGGTTGACTGTAGGTGCCCAGGCTTATATGGCCATTCCACGGGTCAAACCTGGCGATGCCATCTCCGTTCCTGCGCATGTCGTTGGTCATGCTCGCCGCGAGCGCGGCAAACTTGGCCGGAAGGTCGACGTCTTCACTTGGCTCGAAGATGTGCCGCAAGGTTCGCGGGTACGCCTCGTAGCCCATCCAGGCGCCATTGTAGCCGACGGCATGCTCGCCCAGCCGCTCCATTATAGCACGAGTGACATCGGTTGATCCGGTCATATTTGCTGTCAGAAGGGTCGGGAAGTACGCGCTGATGGGCTTGACGCCGGTTTCGGATAACGTATAAACGGGAGCACTGGAGTTCTGCGGGTAGTACAGGGCCAGATCCTCCCGCCTGATCGCAGAGTATCGTTCGTCCCACTCGAGGCTTGACATTTGGTCCTCTGGCGGGGTGTTCTCAGGAGCGTACTCTTCGGCGAGGGCTGAATCCTTTGGCTGCCAGGAATTTGGATCTCGCTTTGCATCAGTGTCCTCTGTGGTATTTTCGTAGATGGTGTTACCCTCCACCGTCGCGTTGATTTTCTGAACGCAGTAGTACACCGCACATTCGCTGGCACGAACAGGGAGATCAGGCCACGGGCGATAATCCATGCCCAGTTGAACTGTATCCACGTAGATCATGCTGGTCGACCAGATCAAGGTGTCCACGTTCTGCATCCGGTTGGTCTTTTGCGGGTTTCCGGTTCCAAATGCAGTCATCGTGGGACTGTCCACCATCCACGAGGTGCCAAAGTGGTAGCTCTCTGCTGTGATCCCGAGGATGGTGGCAATCTGCCCATTGATGCCCGCCATAAAGTGACCGTTGGGCAAGACGAACGCCGAGCTGTCGTTCGGCGGCATTGGGGATGCCAAAAGCAGGGGCCCCGTGACCCTTCCAAAGCCGTCCACTCTCTTTAAGTCGGAAGTGAGATTGTGGCATGTGTGGCAGACCCCAAGGGTCTTGAAGGGGGGCCAGGTGCACTGGTCTGTTGGGCATATGACATTGGCCTGCTGACGGATTTCAGCCAGCGACCGCGAGAGGCCATTCAGGATGGACCCCTGCATCGACAAATCTATCTCCGTCGCCGCCATAATTGCCATGGGCCCTGATGGGTTTATAGTGGAGTTGGTAGCGTTTCCATACACCACGTCGCCCTTGCTGTACTCCAGTGTTTTCGCGCTTTCGGCACGGGCGCCCCCCAGCGAGTCAACAAACTCCGTTCCCTGCCGCAGCTGCACCAGCTGCTGCGAGAATGGATCCAAGGCGATGGCGAGCAAGGTCAGAAAGGCACCGAGTCGGACAGATGTTCTGAAAATCAGAATTGATTAGCCGCTGGAAATAGCAAGCTGCTGCTGCTGCTGCTGATACTCACGATCTTCGAGTCTTCCAAAGAACATTAATCCCCCCCAGCGGACCACGACTCGCCGAATCCATTCGCTCAAAGTCGATCAGCAGCCGCTCCTCGCGGGAGAACAGGATCCATTTCCACTGGCTGATGCATTCGGACACCGCATAGATCAAAGCCGCCTTCATCGCGGCCGAGAGAATCGACACCAGCGTATTGAGCGTCACCCCGTACCAGTCGAAAATGGGCCGGTCGTCAAAGGCGCGGAGCAGAGCCACCATCCCGGCAAACGCCAGCCCTGATCCCCCGAGTGCCCAGAGCTCCAGCATCCAGGGCGCGTATGCTGTCCCACCGCGGGTGGTTGGCGTTGTTGTGTCTTTCATTTTGAACAATTTGCAGGTGACTTTCGTGAATCACGAAGCTCAGAAGCTGGCGATATCTTCCTATTTGACAATTCACATGAGGGTCGGTCGGGCAACAAGGCTAGCGCTTGCTCCCTCGTTCCTTTCCTAATGTCCACTGCTGATTAGTTGGCTTTGCCTCGTATCTGACAACCCCAGCATCTTGGCGTTGGTGCTCCGCCACGGCACATCCATAGCACTGTCTTTCCCGTGCGGCTGGCAAACTTTAGTTCCTTGCAGATCGCAGGAGGATCCGCCTATCAAGCTGAAAGGTAAGTTGGGGTCCATCCTATGGAAGGTCCGTGGGGAAGGAGCCGACTGGTCTCGACATACCATGGTATTCTGAGTGAGTGATGCTTACTATAGTAGGGCCCTCATATAGCTATAGCTTTATCCCTGGCGGTAGATCCTTATCCGAGCGATACCAGAAAGCGGTTTTCACTATATTAATACCTTGCAAGGTATTGGTTTCCTCGTGTGCATGCTCAAGGAGTTCATTTCATTTCAACCGGAACCAGCCAAGGCGTGCCCTGAAAGCCAGCCAAAGAAGACACAGTAGCATAAGAAGAAAGCCACTGCAGCCGAGGAAGCTTCAATTTTACCCATGGCCGCTTCTTCTTCTTCTTCTTTTTATTATTATTATTATTAAAGCGTAGCCACGCAGTGACCATCAGATAGTATATATACCCCCTGACCACCCGCACACACCACCAGCAGCCTCCGCCAGCCAAGTCTCTCAATACTTGGGTTAGGATAGCGACCATGCCCGCCAGTAGGGACACAATCGAGTTGCAGGGCCAATAACGCAGACAGTCCGACAGACTCAACCAAGGTTAGGTAATATCTGATATATACTGGATCTAGTGAACCTGTAGGCATTGGCATTCGGCTTGTGATTCCTGGAATCAGTGGAGAATGTCATGAAATGTACACTCGGGAATTAGTATAGAAAGTAGTAATATAGGATATAGTGCATTATAAGGCGCGTTGGCGTGGTAATACATACCTACCTTATCATATTTATATGTCCCTAATAGGTATAATTGCTTCACTCACTCACTCACTCACTCTCTCTACTATGGAATCCTCTATAGGTCAAGGCTCCCAGCTCCCCGGTGCTATACGTTTCATAAAGTACTCGGATACTATACTATAGTAGAGTATGTCAAACAGCCCGCAAATCTACCAACAGAACTGCATAATATCAATAAACACAATTTTTGCCTTTTGATACATACATATCTATAGGTGTTTTAGCCGCCGGCTCTCGAGTCGCTGCTTCAATGTGCGAAGCTCGCACAACGAGATACTAGTACTCGCTAGGTACCTTAGGTTGCCTACTGGTTTACCGTATCTGGTCTGGGAATGGACTGGGTTGCATTAAATTAAATCAAACTGAAGTAGTATCAATAAGAACCCAGTCTATCTAAACACACCATAGCATTACTTTGTATCCTCCCTCGGTACCAGTTTTACGTTACCATTAACCATAAAGATATGATACCGACTCTCTTACTTGCACAGGCAGATCTAAAACTCCAACCTTGGATGAACATTGTGCTTCGAACAGACAGGGACAGACCACTACAGTTAGTTCTACTTGCTGCCTAAAGAGAGAAGATACAGTACCTATATGCCAGTGACACTTGAAATGGATGATGCCGAACCCGCCTTCCCAGGTCTAACTCACTTTGCTCGGGAGATTCTCAAAGCCACAGAGTGGGGTGGTGTGTACAGCTCTGGCTCGGTAAGGTATCCAATACCCTCTTTTTATATAAATATTTTCTACGTCTGCAGACTAGGGCGGAAGTTCCGGTTAATATTATAGGTAGACATCTACGGATATAGCAGAACCATAGGCCAACTATATTAATTAGATACACCGCATGGCACGACACCGATGCAAAAAAGAAAATCATTATTCTCCAAGCCACAAGGGCTTACCCAGAGCAGCGCCATTCCCACAAGAATCTCTATTTAGGGTTAGAGCCCCCCGGCTGGAGACTTCCCATCGCCCTCGCCCAGCGACCAAGAGCCATGAGCGGGAAGTAAAGCGGATACAACTCGTACTTCATGTAGAAGGTATTTGGAAACCCGGTCGCCGTGAACAGATGCTCCGGCCACGAAGCGCCAGCCTCAGCCCCACACTGTTCAGTCTGCCTGTCAAGCAGGTGCCGAATGCCGCGAAGGATGGCCGGATCAGTCGCGGGTAAGAAGGCAAGCAGCCCCATCACTCCCCAGGCGGTTTGGGAGGGCGTGGACGGGCCAACGCCGGCGTACCGTTGCGGGTCGTGATAGCTCAGCGGGGACTCGCCCCAGCCGCCGTCGGCATTCTGGACGGACTTCAACCACGCCAGGGCGGGGGCCACCATGTCCTCGATGCGAAGAACATCATCCTCGTGTGCGAAATGAGCCAACCCGCAAAGAACCGTGAAGGTTCCGAAGACGTAGTTGATGCCCCAGCGGCCATACCAGGCGCCCGTGGATTCCTGGTTTCTCCGCAAGAAGGCGATGGCGCGGTGCACTGCGGCCCGGATTCGCTCAGCGAAGGACGGATCAAATACTAACCCGGGCTTCGGCTTTGTCAGGGGGTGGCTACTCTCGAGAACCAGGCCGAAGGCCTCGACGACCCGGCCGGTGACGTCCGTGGTGGGCGGATCGGCCAGGTTGTCCATGTCAGCGAAGGGCATGTCGTTCAGGAACACGCTGTCGTTGTCGGCCTCGTAGGCGGCCCAGCCGCCGTTGCGGCTTTGAAGACCGAGCAGGAACTCGACGGCCCGGAGGACGGGTACGGTCGTGACGGAGGATCCATCCTGCTTGACCATGGCCTGGAGCACGGCGGCCGTGTCGTCCAGATCGGGATGGTAGAGGTTATAGTACTGGAAGGCGAACCCCCCGGGCTTGACATCCGGCCGGTATACGCTCCAGTCGCCTGGCGTTGCGAGGATCTGCCGCTGCTTGACCCATTCCATGGCCTTTGCTAGCTGCGCGTTCTTCTCCCCCGACACGCCTGCATCGCAGAGGGCGACGGTCATCAGCGCCGTGTCCCAGACCGGGGAAATGGCGATCTGCATCCGCAGGCCGCGGCCGTCTCGCCAGATGAAGCCCTTCAATGCGGCCAGGGCCCGAGACACGGGCGGGGACGAGGGAGTGAATCCCTCGAGTCGCAGTGCCATGATCGCCTGCGCGGTGGCCGGGTAGGAGCCCCCGAAGTTGCCGTCCTCGTTTTGACGCTCCAGCAGCCAGCGCACGCACTTGCGGCGGGCTCGCCAGCGGAGCGGGGAGTGACGGAGGACGGGAGCGAAGAGGTGCAGGGAGTAGTCGGCCGCCAGGAAGCAGAGCCGGGTTAGATTCCAGCCGTCGGCAGGGGTATACGGGGCGAGTTTATTTGCAGGATCGCACCACAGCTCGTCCAGATAGTCATTATTCGCCGAGGCTCCGTTGGGAAGGGCGTAGATTGGTTCGCGATGCCGGATGATCAGCAAAGGGACCGTCACGTCGCGCGCCCACGAGGAGAGGCGATAGATGTTGATCGGGGCGCTTGCAGGCGCGAGCACCAGCTCCGCCGGTAACTGCGGCACATGCTTCCAGGGGAACAGACCGACCATGGCCAGGTAGATGCGGGTCAGCATGCGGACGCGGGCGACGCCGCCGTGGGAGAGGGCAAACTGGCGAGCGCTGCTCATGGCGTGGTGGTCTGGCGAGAGGCCCAAGAGCTTCAAGGCCAGATACGCCTCGGTGGTCATGGAAATGTTGCCGTGGAGGCCTGGCGCCAGGCTCCAGGAGCCATCCGGCTGCTGCTCGGAAAGCAGCCATGCAATCAGAGGCTCGCGGTCCAGGGTGTGCTCGAGGCCCATGGTATGCAGGAGGAGGACATACTCGGCGGTTGCGCTGATGTTGGACCCGGTCTCGCCATACCAGTGGCCGTCGTCTCGGGCTCTCTGGAAGGAGTATGCGGTGCCTTTCTGGAGGGCGAGTTGCACCTGGGGCAGAAGTGTCGCGGGATTCTCGGGGGTCTTGTTTTCGGCCATTTTGTTAGGCTTTTATTAACTTCAACCTTCCAGAGACCGTCGTTGATATAGGATAGGAATGGTCGGTCAGGACTTGGGCTTTGTGTGTGTAATCTGAATGCTGTCACCCCTCAGGTTGGCAACACGTCGGTATCTTGAGAATTATTGCTCGTCTGCATGAATATTACAGTTCTAATGGAAATCAATAATTGGGAAGATATATGCAGGCGACTTCCAAATGCCAACCCACCGACCTGTTGATTACGTCCTACGTAGCCTCCTAGTGTAAGCTCAGTTATAAGTAGCAGATTCCTCCTCCTTGCCCTACTTCATACGCCCCCTGAGAAAGTTGTCCAACGAGCCACAATGGAGCTGCACGTCTTGCCGGCTTTCAACCTGCCTCTCTCCCTGATACTGGCCACCGTGGTCCCTCTCCTGGGGTGCATCCTATGCGGCCGATGGAAGATACCTCCGCCTTTCCCCAAGGACATCCCCTGGGCTGGCCGGAGAGATGAAGTCTTTGCCAGCATTCGAGCACGGTTCCGAGGCTGGCCGTCGATGAAGTCCAGTCTCTCCGAAGGCTACAACAAGGTAGGCTGAAGAACAACTACTCCACCCACATCAATCAATAACACGGGCGACAGTTCAACCGGCATGGACAGCCATTCATCCACGCCAACTGGTCCTTCCGCCCACAGGTCATCCTGCCCGTGAAGGACTTTGAATGGATGCTGCGTCTGCCCGACAGCAAGATCTCCGTGCAGGAGGTCATGAACGACAGCGAGGGCCTGGCCCATCTGTACAAGCACCGGAGCGCGATCGAGGAGAAGGTGGGTGCTGTCTCGACCAGCCAGCACCTGACAAAGGACCTGGATCGGATCCAGCCGGAGCTCTACGAGGAGCTGAAGGACAGTCTCGACCGGGTGCTCGGGCTGGACACGGAGCAGTGGCGGTCTCTGGCCCTTCATCCGGCCATGGACCGAGTGGTCGGCCAGGTCAGCGCGCGCATCATGTTCGGCTCGACCCTGTGCCGCGATGAAGGCTTTCTCCGCGCGATGGCCCGGTTCACCAAGTGCTTCGGGGTGAGTATCATCGCGACTGCACAGCTGATGCCGTGGTTTCTGCAATCCGCCCTCAGTGTCTTCTTCCGGATCCCCGTCTACCTGACGTTCAGACGAGTGGCGGCCTACATTGAGCCGCTCATGATGGAGTGGGATGCCCAGATGGATCAGGAAGACACAGAGCCGCCTGCTACCGGCTCCGAAGTGCCCTACAACATGACCACCACGCTGCTGCGCACAGCCCGAAGACTCAGCAACTTGAGTATCCACCAGCTAACTTGGACAATCGCTCAGGCTGTAAGCTACCATCCCTCTTACTCCCTTTTTATTTTCAAGCAAGCTAAGCAACACAGGCCGCCCTCCCATTCACCTCCGTTTCCGCAAGCGCCTGCAACCTCCTCGTCGACGTCGCCAGCTACCCTCCCGAAAAAGGCCTCTACTCATCCCTGCAGCAAGAAGCCCTCTCAACTCTCGACTCCAGCGCCGCATGGCGCGACCCCGCCAACTTCGCCAAATTACGCTTCATCACCAGCACAGTGCAGGAGAGCCTCCGACTAAGCCCGCAGCTCCTCCGCGCTGCCAACCGCGAGGTCATCCACCCGGACGGCCTGACCCTGCCCACAGGCCAGCATCTCCCGCGGGGCACCTGGGTTGGCGCCTCCGCATTGGACATCCATCTCGACGAGCGCTTCTACCCGGATCCAACCACTTACGATCCGTTCCGGTTTGTCAAGGCGACGGCGGCCGCGCAAGAGACCGACGCGGCGCAGGCCCAGGCGCGCGTCTCGACCTCGTCTACCTTTCTTTCTTTCAGTTCTGGACGGCATGCTTGGTAGGCTGTGTGAATTATTCCTTACTGAATGTCTGGCTAACATGAGATATCGCATTCAGTCCCGGCAGGCATATCGCCTCGCATTTGCTCCGCATGATTCTGGCGTATGTCGTCGTGCACTATGAGATTGAGCCGCTGGACAAACGGCCGGAGAATCCGGTTTTCGGAGAGCAGGTCTTGCCTCCGATCGGGGCTAAGATTCGGATTCGACGGAGGAAGGAGCTTTGACTCTTGACTCTTGACTCTTGACTTCGTTGATTTCCTTGAGTTCCATGGAGTGTCAGAAGGAAGAAGTGATTGTACGCGAGGGATGAGTAACCAGTGCATCTAGTCCAGGACATAGCAGTTTGGAATAATTCACCGCTTCAATTCACTATGCTACACTATTTGCATGATTGGATTACTGAGTGCATAATCTAGACACTCTTCCAGACACATGGTGCTCTGACTACATGCGATATACATCCATACCATATCATACCATTTCCCGAGGTCACTCAAGCAATAAAACCTCCTCCAGCGAAGAAGCAATTATATCATATATACATATCATACGATAGAGAACACTCCACTCCACTGCATGACCATATCATAAAAAGCATGTTTCTCCATAGCATCCCTTGATATAGCAGACACTCAGTACACTGCATGGATCCGGCGCAGTCACACCATCCCCTGGCCAGACAATGCAGCACCAGCTGTCAAGGTGGCATTTCGAAGGTAAGTGTAACTACCCCCTTGCTTCGCATCCCTTCCCTTCCCTTCCCTTTCTTCTTCACGCAGTACGTCGTAAAGTATTACTGTAGTGTCGAGCCCATAGAGCTGATAACATGCAGTTTTGGTTCGATTTAAATTTAAGAGATATATTCTTCTCAAGACTGGATATTTCTTACCCTACCTGCTGCTTCTGCGTCTGCTTCTGGTCTGTTCTGCATGGTAAGGATGGACTCGTGTACAGTGTAGGATGATATAACAAACATGATCATGATCAACTGCACGACCCAGGAACAAACAAACAAATAATCTAGGTATATTCCCTGTATTAACCCTAAACCTACCAAACCAGCGACCTCGAACTAGTTAATTGGTTAGGTTAAGATGATTTCGTTCCAGGGTAGACTAGGGCTAGGATCGAGAGCCCTAACGTACCTGCCTACCTACATAACCAGCCTAGGGTTCCCTGGTAGACACCACTGGGATGATCTGGGATACTGGATCCCCGTTAAATTGTCTGTCTACTTCTGTCAGAGCTTCGGGCATACAATTGCGGGGCTAAATGGAATCTCCTGCCATGGTGGGCATCGAGGAGGACGCTTGGTCCTATTGGAGATACATAAAATACATACATTGTGAATTTAACTGAAGGCCTTGGACGGTACTACTAGAAGCAGTAGCAGCAGTAGTAGTCGAAGTAGTAGCAGACATGCAGAAAGGTATAGTCTCCAATGGTAGGTAGATGGTCTTGTCCGACACGATTGCACATCACTTATTTACCATTCCCGTCCGGTCTATACTCTGCAGGTTTCATTGATCCTGATCTTGATGCCGACGAGACCACCTCTGGAGGTCTGTTTCGAGATGGTTTCTACGTTTCTACGATCACTTAGACTGGAAAGGCGAGAGGAAAAACAACTAGTCCAAGACTGTCCTTGCACAAAGAGCATGTCTTTGTCCCACCTATAAGTCCCCAGCTACCAGATACGTCGGCATTTACTGTGCAGCGGGTTGGGATATATTTTGGGCCTTTCGACTCGTCCGGTATATAGGGTTCCATGTATGTAACCTTGATTGTTTGCATAGAGGACCGATTGAGAGTATAACCTACCAGGATTACCCGCTTTATTCTGTTCTGTTCCGAGGTAAGGATATGTATACCTATATTTTCTCTTTGCAGTGCTATAGTGCCCGTGCACGCTTACCGCGAGCGTCGACAGTGACGCTGTTTACGGTAGTTTTGCAGAGGACCAGGAGGGATGAGATACTACTTAGTGAGTTAACTAGTTGTGCTGTCTTTCCTTTGTTTAGAACTTGATGCATACGGATGATGGTTTATACGAACCAGGGGTGAGACTGGGACTTAGATTCAGGTTGCAGAGAGTAGTTCCCTCGGGAGGGTTTTATTAAACAGTTGTTTTATCTTTCCTGCTGCGGTGGTAATGAATATTTAAATCTATATTGCCCACTCTGTCCGTCTGCTGCCTGCAAACTCCATAGCAGGATACCTGTATTGACATGCTCAAATTTGGATGAAATTAGGGCTTAATCTCTACGGAGGCAGATACTTCGATCCCGGCTGAAATGAATAATCATGCTCATTTTTTCCAGTCTGGTCGGAATTATTTACGAGTATTATTCGTTTATTATGTACATTAATCGAGAGTCAATATCTGGGTTCTAGGGCTGTCTATTCTCTAATCTTGCCATCTGCCACTACACTCTACTCCTCCACTGCATAGAAGAACCCAAAAGGCAATCTAATCAAATATCCTTCTTTCCGTTCCTCCCAGCACCAGCACCACCAATCTCAGCCAGTTTCCTAAACGCACCTGTGATCTCGCGGACACTCTGGACCAAAAAACCTGCCACCCATTAGCCCATCAATACCAGATAGAACAAAGATCCAGTGTACGCACAAGAAGGAATCACAATCCAAAGAATATTGAAGAAGAAATAATAGAACCAGAAGTAGTACCCCTCGGGCCGACAAAACAACACCCCGTGGAAATGCTCGCCGAACAGACTGGTCGCGAAATACAGCACGTCGCCGTAGATCTGGCCCAGGGAGACGATCAGCTGCAGGGCGTGGCGGCAGGGGTGCTGGACGGCGATGCAGTATGCGATCAGGAAGGAGAGCGGGCCCCAGGCGAACTTAGGTATTTATCAGTATAGTAGACTCAGTCTGGCAGCGCAAATCAAAATAGGGATAGAGATAGAAGGACGTACCGCAGTGACGGCCTCCATGGCCACGAGAAAAGCATCGGAGGTGAGATAGCGCGAGTCCGACAGGGAGTACTCCTTCCAGAGCTGGCCGAAGAGCGTGGCCGAGCCGGCCAGGGTTTCATGGTTGAGGACGAAGTATGCTTCGAAGAAGAGGTGGATGCAGCCGGCTGGTGGTTTTGTCAGCAGCTGCAGGCAGGCAGGCAGGCAGGCAGGGTAGAAAGGTCGACATACTCAAGCACATCCAGAGAAAGGCCAGCTGGTCGGAGCGACTGGCGGAGGGGTGTACACGGCGGATGAGCAGAATGGCGACTGCAAGCACCGCCGCCCAGAGGATGCCGAATTGGACGATCAGCGAGATCACCGAGCTGGTGTTTGCGGCGTAGTGCGGCAGCTGGATGGTGGGGGGGTAGTAGTGGTGGGGGATGAGGGTCATTTTGGCTGGGGTCTGTAGTAATGATTCTTTCCTAGGGATTTATCTGTGATGTTGATATAATATATACGTATATATATTATATATGTATGTTGTTTGTGAAGACTCGGGGGACAGGCGGAGTCCGCGGAGGCCGAGTGCGGGTTCGGGTCTCGCTTCTCCAGATCAGACCACCTCATCTTCAGCTTGTTTTAATTAAATGAAGATCTTCCACCGAAGCTAGAAGACCCAGAGAACCTGAATGAGATCCCCTGGACCCTGGACCCTACTCTGAGATTGATATCCTTTATCATTGGAGTGGTTGCAGGTGAATAACTCCTGACCTATTACTAAGCACCCACCTTCCCCATTAATACCTGAGGCAGACATTGAGCCCTAAGTCGCAGTCCACAGCCAGCATGAACTGAACTGGTCCATCTTCACCTTCATTTAGGGCTGGACTAGCAAGTCGTTACTTTTATCTAGCCTATAACACAAAGGCAGTATTCTGTCCTGCAATCCATTATCCTCAGTACTCCAGATAATAATTGATTATATTACAAACAAGGAGTACGTCAGAGTCCGGCAACGACCTACCCAAGGGAAGGACTACCTAAGCTCTTGGGGATCCGAAGAAAAGTACCTCAAAGATAATGTATTCCGGCCAGAGAAAGAGGATCCAAGCCCCAGCATAGCACTAACTAGTCGACTGTCGACTGTCAACTGTCAACTCCATCCGCCGGCTCACACAGGCTGGAGATTACAGATACATATAAAGGGAACAGGCAAGGCCGTTGGACCTGGGACCAGTGGGTCTAAACTGACAATGAGAAGCCCTTCCAGGTCTGAGAAGACTACACCCGGTCTCTGTGCTTAGGTGGTGTCTGATAAAAATACAGCTACGTCAAGAAGGCAATTGCATAATGAAACGAGGCCTGATTTTATTATCAACAGTGTCCTGGTCTGGATAGTTACCCACGAGGACAGAAACTACACGTCTAGTCAAACTTCGGCTAGGAAAGGTGTCTGCAATCGTATGGACTTGCTCTAACTACTACCGCCATAGAAAATATTGGCCCGTTCCATTCCGTCCAGCCCAGCGCCGTCACCGGGAACACTCGAGATCCGACAGGCAATCAATCTGTGGTCCACCGTGTAGACGCCCTGACATCTTTTCCAAAAGTGCAAGTGGCACGAGAGAGCGGCTCGGCATGCACCGTGGAGATTATTGGACTGGCCGGAGGACCCACTGTTTCTCCTGAAACAAGACGAAGAGGACCACCCAATCAAGCAAGGTGATCCCATCAAGCAGGTTTACTATAAGTACCCTACCAGTACCTGATAAACGACTATATGGTGGACTCAGGGGCCTCGCTCCGAGGAGTACTGCCGACTGGGCACTTTCTGGTGGGTCTACCGAGCTTTCCTTATTTTAATTAAATGTTATAGTAAGAATACCTTGCTTATGGCTTAAACTTTAACATAATGATGTTTTTTCTTTTTTCTTTTCCAAAGCAGGACTATTTCTAATATTTGATATCATAAACTAAAAGGAGCTAGCTATATCTATATATCAAAAGGAATAGTTAAAGAAACACCTAGCAGCTATAGAAGATATAGATATGATATAAAGGTTACATTACTTGCTTATATCAAGGTACTTCAGAATCCTGAGGCTTGTGGCCAAGGTCTCATGTTAGGCACGCATTGGCCCCATCACATAGACCTATGATTGCCTGCCACTGAAATATAAATATCCGAAATATAAATAGCGAGTTAACCTCCTGTCATGTTTATATTCTCCATAAGATCGTCAAGGAGCAAAGCCTTGAGAGTTTCAAGATTGGGCCAGGCTGCACCACTTCGCGCTACAAGATCCCCAAGGAGACTTTTGGCTGATACATACATGTAGCGAAAGGAAGGCATAGGAAGAACGGTCACTCCAGTCCCTTTGAACCTTCTGGCTTGATATGAAAGCTGCCCGCAATTTGACGGAGCTGACCATTTATCTCCTTCAACGCCGCGCTTATATTGGCTATTTCTGGAGTCGAATACTCGCGTTTCTGGGTGTGGGGATGATCAGCTAGAGGGGAAGGGGGATTTTCAAGACCCTATCACGAGTGGTAAGCCGCCAGAACAATCTTTAATGGAGCTAAATAAACAAAACAAGATACCTCAGCAGGGCTTGGCACGCGCAGATCAAAAATCTCACAAAGCCCATTAAGACATACACGAAGCTGCAAGCTCTGGGTCCAGAAAGGTTGGTAGAGGTCTCCCAGAGCCCCCTTTGCCTTGCTTTTAATCAACGGGCTCTTCCAAGTTTTCCCGTTGAGGTCACGAAGCAGCTCAACAAGATCATCCTCATCGATGACTTCTGCCAGAGTTATAAGAATGACATTATGTATAAGAGCCAGCTGAGTGTTGAGCTCCACAAGACAACCGTCAGCTTGAATAAAATCTCCTTCCGCAGGATAGCTGAACGGTGAACGCTTCTGCAGGTAGCTCTGGAGGTGGCGAGTGATAGCGATCGATGTCCCAACAATTTCAAAGCCAGACATTTTCCCAGAAGCTGCGAAATTCGAAGCACTGGAAATCTTACTTCTCACGAATGCTTGTTTCCGAAAATGATTTGCAATGGTCAGCAAGGCAACTGGGCAGTGCGTCGTGGGAAATGGGAAGTGGGCAGTGCTCTCTGGATTTGAGCCGCATGCCAGTGCGGGGTTGGGCCCCATAAATATCTTACCTGTGTCCAACTGAGCCAGTCCGAGACTTCAGGTTCACCCGAGCTTACCTCAAGTATGGCGACCTCAATACTCTCGCGGCTCGAAGCCGTCATTGACCGATTCTCAATTATTCTGGACTCTGGAAATCTCAGTGAATATGGTGACGAAATTCCCCTCCCGAAGTGGCAGAGCCAGCTCCATGATTTGAGCTCCTGGCCAGGGAAGATCCAGACTATCGGCTTTCCTGGATTCTCGCTGGAGTACTTGTTACGAGATAATGCCCAGATTCAGGATCATCTTCACTGGTTGATCGACGGTCTCGAGAACCTGATTGATGCATTGAGTAACCTCTTGAACAAGCATGTAATTCTTCAACCCAACGAATCCCGCGCAGTCGGGCCGTCAGAGACCTCTGGAATGCAGAAGCCTGTCCAGACAGAACTTGACAGCATCTTGAAAGGCCTGTATCAAACCGCAGCTTCGTTGAATCAAATGCAGTCGACCATTTCAAATCCAATGCCGAATTCGCGCCTCGCTGGAATTTCTCAAACATACATCGGAAGCTTTGAGTCCGCAGACAGGATATATGTCCGAAGCAGCTTTCCAAATGCAGGGAATGGTCTCGTTAGTCGCCTTGGAGCAGCAATATCCAAACGCCGAGCCTTTCTCAAGCTTTGGAGCGACAATAAGGCGAACAGGAGCAAGGTTGCCTCGTTTGCTGGCTGTCATAGTGCTTCAGCCCGAATTCATTGCAACAATATCCCACAACCTCCTGACTTCAGAGAGAATGAAGTGACCGCTGAATGTCCCTACTGCCACTTTTTGATCACGTCAGATCACGATTGGATAGAGCACGTTGTCCATGATGCTGTGCCCTACATATGTGTGGCACGAGAGTGTACAACGCCGAGCAGGCTCTATACAGACCTCGATAAATGGCATCTGCACTTGACCACCAAGCATGCCACTGAATTCCCACCTAATGCCTCGTTTGAATGCCCTCTATGTTCAGAGATTTTGGACGATGATATAGCAAAGGGTCATATCGCTGGCCACCTTGAGTTCCTCGCGATGCATGCATTGCCCGACTTTACTGCTGATCGAGATGCTGAATCCCTCAAAAAGGCGCAAATGGATGAAAACTTATTGACTATGATGAGGATTATGGAGCGTATGGCAAAACTCGAGAAGGAAAGGGAGGAAGGTGAAAGTGCTGAGGATCCAGGAAGTGAAGAAAGCTCCGACGACAAAAAGAGCGGGAAGATCGGCGAGCTTGACAACCAAGAGAGGCAAGAGAGGCAAACGCAGGACGTTGTTAACCCAAAGAAGGACCCCTTTTGGGAGGCCGCGCGTATGCTCGCTTCCATACAAAGTGGAAAGCATAACGATTCATCGTCAGAAGACGCGGAGAGGGGAGCTCCTGTGGATGACAACCAACACCAATCACCCACCCAGGTTGACGATAAGAATAGCACACGAGAACCGATACTGAATGTCGACTATCGGAAAACCGGAGAGATGATGGGACTTTCAAAACTCAAAGCCCGTGGTCCAGTGCGCAAAACAAACGAGAAGGCAACCGGAGATCACAATTCCGCACCTACGCTTAACAACAAAGGCTCCGTTCTCAAGTGTGACCTATGTTATCGTATACTCGACGGGGAATTCAGTGCTGAAACCCATAGCATTAAGGAAGGGCATCTGTACTTTGTTGATGTCACCCAATCAATGATTGTACAGCGAAAGAAGGTCTTCCAAGAAGATTCAACCCCTCGTTCCGAAAGCCCCATATTGTCCGTCGAGACAAAGGCATTCAGAAAGAAACTATGGGACGACTACCCTCAGAAGCTGCAAGATATCAAAAGTCCTGATGATATCATAAAGGAGCAGAGAATCTGGGATATAGCAGAGATGACAGAGCGTTCAGCCATCCGGATGTTGGAGACCTTTGCTCCAAATGATAACATCCTTTTACCTAAACTGGGCTCTCTAGCACTCGTGCTTCAGAATCAGGGAAAATTTTCAGAGGCCACTAAAACCTATGAGAGATTATTAGCTAGATACGACGCTACGGGTGAAAGCTCGTCCCTGGCTGCCTTTCAAGCCATGCATGATTATTCATCCCTATTACATAAGAGGAACGACTATATGAATGCTGAAAGAATCAGTCGTCGATCCCTTGCCGGAATTGAAAGAATAAAAGGGAACAGTGATAGAATGACACTGCTGGGCGTTCAGAATCTTGCTCAGATCATGGAATCTCAATTAAAGCTTGAGGACGCAGAAGCGCTCTTCCATCGAGCGTGGAAAGGACGCGAAGGGATTCTCGGGGCTCATGATCCAGATACTCTCAGTTCTCTCGAAAGATTCGCAATCTGCCTACAGCGTCGTGGCCATTACTGTCGCGCCGAGAAACTATTGAGAGAGGCTCTAGATGCCTACGAGGCCTCATTCGGAATGAATGACCCCAGAACGTTACAATGTGTCTTCAATCTTTCCAGGGTAATTCATCAGCAAGAGAGATATCAGGAAGCCAAGGATCTCTATGAGCGAGTCAAGGCGGAGAGGGCGGAACTCTTCAAAGATGATACCGAGGCATCCCTGTTGGCGCTCTGCGAGACGGGCGCTGAGTTAAGGCACGCTGGAAAGCTAAGGGCCTCTGAATATATGAACCGCAGAGCGGCAGAAGGACTGGAAAGTCTCAAAGGAAGAAGTCACAATTCCACACTTGCCTGCCTGAATGGACTGGGTGTAACTCTTCGGCTACAAGGGAGACTCAAAGAGGCTGTCGATCTCTTGTTGGAGGATGCGGAAGGAAGTGAAAAGAATCGTGGCCGCTGCCATCCTGAAACCCATAAGGCGTATTTGAATTTAGCTAATGTGTACTTTAGTCTGGGCAAGCGCCGAACGTATGAGAATTTGATACGACGTGAGCTTGAGCTGTTGAGACAATTTCAGGGTAGAGATAATCCTCTAACCCTTTTGGCATTGATCAACCTCACGTCGTCAATCAGTAGTCAAGGACGAGGTAGAGAGGCGATGGATCTTCTTCAAGATGAAGTTGAATTCTTTGAACAGTTGGCTAGTAGGTCCGACTATGAGCCAGAGAAGTCCTCCAAACACTCGCATATGATCAGGATGCTGAAGGTTCAAATGGATCAAGTCACTGAACTGACTGGAGAAGAGCGCCGTGGATAAAATCATGTTGAACTGTGGCCTTGTTCTGTTTTTCTATTTTCTCTTTCTTTATCTTACTGAGTCAGATATGAATGTCTTATTCACGCCATTAATTAAAGTATGAATCCATCAAGTTTCTATCCACAGCATATTGGGGTCTTGCTTGTGCAGTATTCAGTTCTTTGGTAGGTCTATTTTAACAAGGTATCAACAAGGTGATTCAAGGTTGCTTATGAGGGCTGTCAAGGTTGAGTACCTGGAACACGCAGATTTTATTTTCCTTGCCTCAATCACAATCATCTGTCTGCCTTATGGCTTGATGTGGGACTTGTCTAAGCACGAGGTGCAAGCAAAAAGCCTCAAGGCAGTGCAGATAGCAGACTGTAGATAAGCATGTGGCACCATCTCATTCGCCGCATTGGCCCATCTGAAGTTATAAAGGTCTCCCCCGCACTTGTCAAACAGCCCCCCCCCCTCGCAATATCTTCCGTGGTTAGAACAATCCTGTCGTCGTCCTCTATCTACCTGATCGAATTCTATGCTCCTTCAACAGCTCCGTGAGTGGGAGCCATTTCGGCTCGATGCCCTTAGTCTAATTACCCTGCTTGGAGCAGAGCAGGTGGACCGGATTGTCGGCCAGCTCGTGTGGAACCGCTTTGCAGAATGGCTTCCCCTCCTCGCTTCCAACACCATTGCTAGCGACCAAATCACACAGCCCATTCCCGGATTTGTGCTTTACAACATCACGGATGGCATTATGGCGACGGACCTGGCGGGCTGGTTTGCCCGGTGGTTGCTCTGTGAGGATCTCACCCCGTGCAGTACCACGATAACGATTACCTCGGACTATTCCCCACAATCCTTGGGAATCTACCTACTTCCCTCGATAGTGGGTCTGCTGGCTGCGATACCTCCTATTGTGATCGCCAGCCTCATCAGGGATGCATGGAGTCTAGTTGCGACAATATCCATGGCTCTCTCGGTGATAACTCGTCAATTATCCCTGTACCAAAATAGAAGAGGGCTGGATAGATCCATGCAAAGCAGCTTCAAATCGTCCGATCAACCTGTCAAGGTATTCTTGACTATCCCTGGTGGGATCGTTGTCACGATCAGGACTACTAGGGGAATCGTCGTCAATTCGCTTTTGACGAAGCCGTGTCCTCCCCACCGGCGGTTCTACACAGCGACGAAGCTTATCGGGTGGTTAGTGTTTGGCACGTTTGTAGTGTCACTTGGTATGGCCAGTTTATTATGTCAGGTCATGATTGTGTGTCTTCTTTTGATTTCGACTACGGTTGCAGGGTATCAGATTGGTGCGCAGCGGTACCGTATTGGGCGTTTCATCGGACTTGCCCGGAATGATTCGGCGGAACAGTTTCGGGCAGCAACATATGCCCGCCTCAAGCTGACGCCGGTTGAAGAGCAGTGTATGGTGGATTGGCATCTCTTTCCCCAGAGAAGCAATGTATCATGGTGGCAGAAGTACCGACAGCAATGTGCGGTCGACAATGGGTTTTCTCGGTGGAATGAGATACTTGGGACCACATAAATGATCAAGGGGGATGCTTATGTTTTGAAAAGGGCGACAGTAAGGTATAATATCAGTGTTCAGTTTGAAGATATACATACCTACTTCCACCCACCTGGGCAGGCATGTGTGCATGTAGCATCCATACGTGTAACAGAGGAGCCCCATGTTATATCTGCGTCCTAAAGTCTCCAGGGCTGGCACGGACTATCGTTAGCCGTACTTACAGAAGATCATCAAGCAATGCACCAATATTGGCCTGCTGGTTTCTTCTGTGCAACAGCAGAAACCAATGTCCCAAACTCTGCCTCCCGGACGCAAGGTTCATTGTAAAATCCGGTGCCGGGAGGAGTCGCGTGGTTCAACATATCGAGATTGTGTTTTTCGAGAGTTCTCTCCCAAGTCACATGGCATAAATACTCGCAATGAATAATTCCATCTTTTTCCTCCTTGAAAGCCACCAAATGCGCCTGCTGGTTATGCTGAATGCTAGTAGAACGATCCTCGCTAAGTAGAAGACTTGGATCTTCGTTGAATTCCATGTCACACGGGCGTTGCAAAATGACCCCAATGGATTCAAACCCTCTCTCGGGCCCAATCCAGAACTTTGAATGCCATTCCTGTCCTGATCTGAACGGCTTGAATGGAACCGCATGACGGACCCCGTTTGTATGGGCCCGGGCCGTGTACCAAATATCGTCATTCTCAAATTTGAAGAACGAAATTGGCCCCATGAAGATGGATCCGGCTTTAGCAAGAAGCCCGGGTCGCTGAATCATAAGCCCGTTGTCTGTAATGCTTTCCGCTTTCCCAATTCCCATCCCGCCTTCCCAGTGTGATGGAAGACCATGGCGTGTTTGAGCCTGGATAGAACGCAAGAATGTTTTAGGCGCCCAGGAAAGTCCGGGAACATCGAGTCTGTCCAGGTGAGAGTCCAAGATAGAAGTTGGGACGCATGGTAGCATCCTCCAAAACTCTTGCATCCTAAGATGTGGCGGGGTTTGCGCAATATGAAGCACGTCCAATCCTAACAGTGTTCCAAGACAAAGTGGTTCGTCGGAAGGCACACTTGTGGTTCGATCACCAAGGGACGAACAAGCAGCGACGAAGTTCTCCTCAAAAGTTGACTCTTTATTTCCGAGAAAACGAATTGCATCGTACATTTTCAAGAGTGGTGCGACTATCGTCGCCTGGTGTATTCTGTTTGCTCCATCTTTGAGGCGTTGGACCTCCTCTCCAAGTTCAATGCTCGTGTCGGAAAACTGAAAATAAAGAGACTTCGCCAAAACGCCTTCCTGGTACGTCCACATCCGGCTTGTCCATCTGGAGCAGAATATCCTCATCAAGTTCTCAGCTGGCCATTTACCTATGCTTGTTGACCCATACAGCGACGAATCCAGAACTAGGACCGCTGTGGCATGCTCATACGTTTCGCGCATTAACCCCATCGCCGAATCTTGAGCTTCTTTCAAGCCAGCCGAGTCTGGTGGAACACATATTGTATCGATCCAAAAAAGGGAGCTGTTGTATCCACGATTCCTCAGACCTTGAATAAGACCTGCCAAACGCTGTAACTGACAGTGTGGTAAAGCGTTCGCATGAGGGTTTCCAAGTCCATCGGACCAAACATGGGAAATAGCGATGTATGCCATTCCATGCTCCTTTTCGACCAGAGTTATACTTCCCGCCTTGTCAAAATGTATTAGAGGAACTCTCCGTTTTTTCAAAATCCAGAAGAGCGTCTCTGAGTGTGCTTGGATATTTTGACATCCGTTGCATCCGTTGGCATGCTTCGTAATATAATCTCGATCGTTAAGCTGATTCAAGCCACAGAGGAAAGGACTACACAGGCCTCTGGATGAAAGAAGTGGACCAGAGTCTCCTCCTGGCAACTGACCTTCACGGCGGACGCGTATCATTCTATGAGAGCTTTTTGCTGGGCGTCGCTGGGATATAATGTGTAGGAAATAAAGGGATGAAGAGTTGAAGCGATGGAAGGCGGTAATAAGATCCGACGGACACCAGTCTTGTTCTCGAAGGAGCTTCCATACCACACTTTTGTGATCTGCCGATAAATTAAGACATTCGGGAATTCTGGAGGGCACTGCCTCCCAAGACAATAGGACCTCGAGCCAGGCGCCCGTAACCCAGGCCATTTCGGGAGATCTCGGATCTTTGAAGCGTCGGGTTTCAATACTCTGTACCAAGGTCTGCGTGATATGCAAATTGTACTCGTCGTAGTCTCCATCGTTTTCCGACATGGCTAACTGAGTATGCAGAAAGAGGGCGAGACTGAATGCCCATGGGACAGCGAGTTCGTATTGAACATCCACTTCCAGGAAACGGCGAAAGGGCAGCATTGTCAGAACCAACCGTGGAGGATCCCCAACAGAACGAATCAAGTCTTTATATTCAAAGCCGCCGCGAAAGAAATGGCTCAACGTCCCAAAGAGAAGCCACCGCTCGATGAATTTCGTGAACTCTCGAGAGGGTCTTTGAAACAAGTCGAGCCACTCGCCCACGGTACGCTCTGTCCATCCCTGGCGCTCAGGGTACGTCGAAAAGTCCCCGTCATCATATTCAATGTCTCGTACATCATCAATCTGGACCTCGAATGAGGAGGCCTCGGTATCGGGAGGAAGTGGTAGGAAATCCATTATCAGTGGGCTGGATCTGTGGGTATATACTGGGGATGAAAGTCAGCCCCGCAGGTGGGAAGGCAAAGAGAAAAAACAGAGAGCGACTCAGACTTACCCCGGTAACTGGGCAGCAGGGCATCAAGGTCTTTGAGGCAGTGCTACTAGTCAATATCCTTGCCCATAAGTGCCAACTGCTGACACTTGAGTTCTGCCACGTCACCTGCATATGATATGCATGGGTAGTGGTACATTAAATTATTTACAGAGATGTCAAATAACTATGTTTTCGCAAGCCATTTGAGCTGACATCTATTAAAACTTTTTATGCAGGTCTTTAGGAATGTATAGTTACATGCAGTCAGCATATTGTAATCTTGGAGTTCATTAAAAACAGACTTAATAATAGTAAATACATCAACATGGAGTATAACTACAGACATTTATTTTAGGGGATAGAGATGATTGGTTGATTGAATATGCGCCACCATATGGCTACAAATGCAGTCTTTTCTCCTTGATGCCCTGGATAGCACGCCTTCTACTCCATTTCTGGAGAAGCTGTTATTTCCTGATACAGTTTTCCCTCCCTGTATCATGGTATGTTGTTGTTTGGCAATCTTGTCTGACTTCCAAGTTGCCTGCACTGCTAGACTTGCCTGAGAGCTCCTTGGCCACGAGTTAATTAACATGATTGTTCTAAGGTAATAACGGCCTATAGTTACTAGTGCATCAAATCTCAAGCAAGCTATGTTCTATATGCTGTTTTTAATTAATAACTTGAATTCTGGTTATATCTATAACCTATCTCAAGACACTATATTAGATAGCAGGACCTAGAATACTTAATATTCTTATCCTTCTATGTAATCTTGAGGTGGTTCAGTATCCAACATATGCAGAAATTAAGAATAACAAGCTAGACACGCTCACTTTGGGTCTATTTTGATTATTCAGGTCAGGGGTGGTTAAAAATATATAATAATACTAATATAAGTATAAGGATTCTAAGCCCATAAACCTGCCTGGATTTAGCAGATACTCAAGCAGATACTAAAATACAGATAATTTTATAGGTAATAAAACCAGCCTAAACACAGACTGGCAGTATATCCAAAGGATAATAGTACGCCTGTAAGAGTATACGTAGACACTGTCATGAGTATAAAATACAATAAGGTACTGACTGCGCAGGCTCCACAATTACAAAATTAGGATACAGGTAATAGTCTGGTCTGAGTCAACAGTCCTAACAAGATTGTGCATAATGAGCTGCAGGAAGGGGTTGCAAAATATGAGCTCGCCACACTTAGTGTACTTCTTGGCAACCGATTTTCTCCTGGATATGATGGTGTGAGAGACAAGGCTCTCTGGTAGAGTATTTCATCTGCCATGAGAGGTGTGAAGGGTTCAGATAGGTCTGAGGCATGTTTGTTGGTACTAGGATAGGAATGGGAGTTGAAGAGTCACGGGTTATTTATACCCTGTCAAAAAATCAGTTTAGGTGAGATTAAGTGGACGCTTATTGCATATTCTCTGCTCTTGTGCTACCTAAGGATGCTGATTCACCATGATTAACCTGTGGCCATGACCTAGGATAGACTAGTGGTCTGACAGAGGTGTGTGAAACCTGTTTACCACATAATGTGGATTTTTACTCCATGGATATTCGGTGTAATTGGATTAATGTCCTGGCTTGGCATGGAGTGTTTTTATTAACTATTGCTCCCACATCATATCACTAAACATGCTTGATATCTGTCCAGTGTCTATTAACATAATCTCTGCCTGATACTTTGTATAAAAGTGCAAGGTTCAGCTGATGAGAAAAAGCGATGACCCGCCAAATGGCAGCAACGACCAGAAACACCACAGCGGATTCCCCGAAGCCAGGATCGCGCCGCCCCCGACAACCGGCCCAGCACACGGTACCAGATTCGTGAACGCCAGAATGGGGCCTAGAATGCGACCGGGGTTCCGAGCGAGGCGAGAGATCTGCCGCCACGACATATGCTAGGATCATGACCGCTGACCCTCCGATCCTCTGCAGGCTTCGGAGGACTGCGAGCGCGGCGGAGTAGCTGCTGGATGTCATGAAGAAGACGGGGCGACTTCCGAAGGTGTCTGAGAGGGGCCCCAGAAGGCGGGCGGGACGGCCTGGAAGATCACGTAGACGGTGATAGTGAGGTGGATGAGCTGGGTGGAGACGTTGTATTGATGGCTGAGGAGGTTGATAAGAGGGAAGTATATTGTGACTGTCAGGGACGATGCCAGGGTGAAATAACCCATCAGGTATGTGAAGAGTGTTTCTGGGTTTGACTGAAGGCTGCGTATGGGGTTTGTTGGGACATTGTTGGATCATTTTGGCATGAAGGATTGCTCTCTCTGGTGGATAGCTATGTTCTATCTTGATCTTGAACAAAGAAGGCCTTGGGAGCGGGGAATCCGCCAAATCAACCTGGTGCATATCTGCCTATCTTATTACCCCTCACTTCCCTCCAGCAATGTTGTATGTCTTTGATAATCTGGCTTGCATTTTCCTTCGATTTTCCTTCCACTATTCAGGGTTCCCTCACAATGGCATCGACTGCTCAGACCCACGACCCTCTACTCAGTAGCGTCTCCCAGCGTCTGTAAATTCTTACCATCTTATTCTCTACAAAGAGTGTGCCTGACTCCCCCACAGGTCTCCCAAACCCCGGTAGCAGAATCATCGACGTCGCCCGCCACGGCGTCTCCCACTTTGGACGAACCCTCCGGGTAACCGTGCAGCTTCTGTCCGGTCTTGCTGTGAATTATTTCCTGAAGGTAAACTAAGGAGCTGAACATCCAGAGATCCGGGCTTGCTTACTCCTGTATCTCAATGCCAGGTCGTCGAAGGGGATCTGGGGATGCTCACCTGCCGCGGGGAGTACGAGTCTCTCAAGGAAATCTCGTCTTTCTGTGACCATGTTCCCGAGCCTTATGCGTGGGGACGATACATGGAGAACAACACAGAGTACTCGTTTCTTCTGGTGGAATTCCTGCAGATCCAGAAGCAGGTACCTTACCTACCGAAATCCCTCGAGCTGCCCTTTTCAAACGCTTCTTTCTCACAAGCACTACCACCACTAACTTATATGGACTGGTATGAAAGCCCGCAGCCCCCCAACCCCTCGCAAAGGCCCTCGCAACCCTCCACCAGACCTCGCGCTCCCCAACCGGCAAATTCGGCTTCCACACCCCAACCTGCCACACGCGCAACATCCAATCCGTAGCCTTCTGGACCGACTCCTGGAGCGAGCTCTTCACCGCACACCTGTCTGGAATTCTCTCGACCGCTTCAAACTCCACCGTCTTCGCCTCTCCGTCCTTCACTCAACTCGGAAACATCATCCTCTCCACCGTCACCCCTGCGCTCCTTGACCCGCTCCAGTCGAATGGACGAACGCTGAAACCATGCCTTGTCCACGGCGACTGCTGGGACATGAACACCGCCATGGCAAGCGACGGCCGCGCGGTCTTCTTCGATGTGGCCTCGTTTTACGCGCACAATGAGTACGATGTGGGGAATTGGAGGGCGTCTCGGCATGGGCTCAGTGAGAGGAGTTATATAGATGCTTATAAGGCGCTGGTTCCGCCTTCTGAGCCTGGTAGGAATAATCCTCACTTGCTTTCTCCACCCCCTCCCAATACTGTTTGTGAAGAGAAACAAACAGAGCAGCATCAATTTGAAGAGTTGCTAATCATTTATTGTCCCCCGCCAAGTGGATGACTGGGATAACAGAAACCTGCTCTACTCGTTGCCGTTTAATCTATGCAACGCGTTGTTTGTGCCGGGGTCGACGCAGAGGAATCAGTAAGATTTATTTATTTTTCCTATCACGACCTCAATGTCGATTCCAGTCTCAAGCCTAATGCCGATATGGCGGCGTGACATTGTCTAATTCAAGGGTTCTGAGATAGGGTCTTTCAGGATATGCGGACGCAGTGTGAGAGGGTTTGTTCTGAGAAGCTGCACGAACTTCTCCATTACAGTGAAAACCATTCCGGAAACGAGACGGAAGGTTGTAGTCTGAACGGTAATGAATGCAATGATCTCAAGGGCTAGGAGATCTCTGTTCTAAGCCGAATCTAATGAATAGACACAGGCACTCAGATGCTACACCTGACATAGCCAGGCTTGATGGCCAGCAGACAGTGTCAAATAGCAGGAATGCCGCGGAGATAAACGAGCAAGGGCTGCGGGGCGGCTACATCCAGCATCCATGGCAATAAGATAGTTCTGCTCAGAGGGGGCTGTCTGACTGCGTCTTCTAGGTCATGATAAAATTGGCATATAAGTACAAATCCGTTGTCTTGGGGCTTGCTGAACCCATCATGCCTTTTATTTGGCAAGGGTTGTTTACTGATATCAACTTCAAAGGATATGATTGAGGTTCATAGATTCTGTTGATCATTTAGATATCAAAGTTAAACCAATGGCTCTCAGGAGTACCATTGTATAAGAAGTGACTGTGTCCAGGAGTGAAGTCTGTGTGTCTGTCTACGCTAACTGCAGATAAGAACTGCTTTTACTAAATCGACCCCTGCAACCCTAATTAACAAGTAGAGAATGTCTCCTCAGTCAACCGTGCTTCTCTACACTGTAAGCCCAGAAAGCTAAGCTCAGCCAAGACGGGACGAGCCGAGACCGAGATGCCGATTTAACCGGAATCTCCCTTGGGAAATCATCCAGGAGATCGGACTGTACATCTTCGACCTCTTATATCTGTCTCTGCGGTGGGTCAGCAAAGATTGGAGGGCTGAAAGGCAGACAGCCCTACCTTACCTCTCGACTTGAGACTGTACCTCTTACTTCACAGGACTACTCTGTATACTGCAGCATTATACTCTGTATAGTGTACTAGAACAGAACTTTATCCAGTACCAATATCAATAATAGCCCATCCCGGAACTCTTCCTCATCTCTCCCACTGCACCCAGTAGCCCTGATGCAATACTAGCTACTGTAGGCCACGTATCAACCCCGACCAAGCTCAAGCCGACCCACTTAGCAAAAGCTTCGTATCCATCGAAGTTGTTTCACCCACTTCGTTTGACGAATCAACAGTACATCGCCTTCTCACTCTCTTTAGGTTCTAATCCCTCCTTAAAATCGTATCTCCCCCTCTAACCCCCGTAAATCTACTTTTCCACACCACACACACCACACCACACCACACCACACTCAACGAGTCTCCAACCCCCAAAACCATAGAAAGTACGCAAAATGGGCTTCCTCACCTCCCTAATCTCCGACGCCATCGAATCAAAACTCGGCAACTCCCATTCATCCTCCTCCGAGCCCCAGCCTCAGCCCCAGCCCGGTCCCAGTTACGCCCCGGGATACGACTCCGCTCCACAAGCCCCCTACCCCTGGATCCCACGCTGGGATGGCCAACAGCAACGCTGGTACTTTGTGAACGAGCAGACGGGCGAGAGCAGCTGGGTTGTTCCGGGCTCGGGCTCGGGTTCGGGTTCGGGTTCGTACGGTGGTCCGCAGGCGGGGTATTACGGCGCGCGAGAGGAGCAATACGGCGGGTATTACGGTTCCGGGCAGGGATACGGCGAGCAGGAGAGTGAGAGTAGAGAAAAGAAAGACCACAGCATGTTGTATGCGGCCGGGGGTGCGGCGGTGGGAGTCCTTGGTGGGGCGGTTCTGGCGCATGAGGCCGGGGAGGCTTGTATGTTTCTTTCTTTTCCTTTTCTTTCCTTTCCCTTGTTGGTTTCGTGGTATGGTACGTACGAGGTGGATTAAATTATGTACTGATGGAGGGATACAGACGACTCGTTCGAAGAGAAGA
Organism: Aspergillus egyptiacus; assembly: GCA_025688805.1. NCBI lineage: Eukaryota > Fungi > Ascomycota > Eurotiomycetes > Eurotiales > Aspergillaceae > Aspergillus > Aspergillus egyptiacus. Next base: position 118,421 of record MU628462.1, read on the forward strand.
AAGATGATCTCGAGCAAGACGTCGAGGACTTTCCGGAGGATGCGGCGCGTTGGACGGGTGAGGCGGTACGTATACTACCTACCGTACTTTATCTATCTACTAGTAGTACTATCAGATGGATACGGATGTTAATCAAATTCCAGGTCGGCGAAGTCGAGCAAGTCCCCGACCGGATCGAAGACGGCGTCGAGGATGTGGTGCAGGACGTCGAGGATGTGCCGGAGGACGTTGCCGAGTGGACTGGCGAGAAGGTGGGCGAGGTGGAGCGGTTCGGGGACGAGATGGAGGGTGCGTATGATCAGGGATATGAGGAGGGGAGGGGCGATGAGTGGTGATTTTCTTCTTTCTTTAGGTGGGAGGTGGGGGGGGGGGATTATGGCACCAGGGTTGGTTAGGTGTTTAGTAGATATTGATTATGCATGGCTTAGGGTTGGTTGTTGTCGAGGTATGGTTTATGATACCTGGAGAATGAGCTTCAAACCCTAATCAGGGTGCTGTAGTCAAGACTTGGAAAGATTCAGAAATATTATTCATAACGGCTGCTCGTTCTCTAACTGCCACTATCTAATGAGATAGTAATATATCCCGAGAATCCGCTCTTCTTGCCTAGGTGATTATCAAGTTTCAGAGCCTAGTGCTGTCAATAACTACCTACCTCAGATCACACCTCCTTTAGAAACAGGCTTGCCTACAACCACAACCTTCTTGACATCTAGATATACATACCTAATTAAGTCAACTACCAGACGCGGAGGCGTTACGGTCTGATTCTGGCGCTGGGGTAGGCTCTAGGAGAAGAGAAGAGAAGCGGAAGCGGGGCCTCAAGTGGGACTAGACGATTTCCGAAGCCTGGAGGCCGGGGGTCGTCAGGATGGGAAGGTCTTAAGGTACTTCTACGCTTAACGTTGTATACTGGGCTACGTAGGGCCTGGTTCTTTCCACGTCGCCTAAGTAAATAATGTGCAGTTGATCGGTTGAATGAGGTTTATGTGTAAGAAAGAGTTCGATTCCAGTTTGGCTGTATAACATCTAGCTCCTTATCATCAAACGAAACGGGTTCTTAGGTACAGGGCGCCGCAGGCTGTTCTTTCAGTCTTCTGGATCATCCATGGTGTTGAGTGATTTTGCCTGGGCTGGAGTAGATGAGGCAGAGGACAGATTTCTCTTATTTGAGAAGAGAAGAAAAGAAAAGAAAAGACATAGCCCAGCGTTGTTTGGATCCAACGTCGTAGAAATGCAGGATCTAGTCGGTACAGGCCCGGGTTCCAGAGAAATACAAAGCAGCAAATCCTTTCAAAAACGGAGAAACCATCTTCAACCGCATGGAGCGCCCCTCGAACAGAGTTAACGTGTTTTCTTCCCGAAGAAGGACACGTTCTCCTTGAGCGGAGGCGCAGGGGGCGGCGGAGCCCGGTTGACTGCGGCAAGGTTGGGGCCTCTGGCTTCGGTAATCAACGTGTAGCCTCTCATATTAGAGAGCTTGGACCAGACGGCCCATGCCCCCTGCAATATCACGCACATCGAGTCGGTTTCGTAGACCCCCTCGAGACTGATAGCCGCGCAATCTGGGAGGGTGCGGATCCAGTCGATGAACCGTTCAACGTCCTGCTTTGTCATATTGTCGATGATGTTGACTTTGAATACCGCACGGAGGGAGGGTTGGATGCGCGAGGGGTCGACAGTCCTTAGTCCCGTGAAAGGGAGGCAGATCGAGGTCGCTCCTAAGCTGAGGGAATGGGCTGGGCGCTTTTGAACGTTCCTCTCCGTTCTCAAGGTCTGGACCACGTCGGCAATCTCGACATATTGATGCTGTTCCTGCCGCCGGCGCCTTATCTCTATAAAAAGTTTGTTTGTGAGCGTCATTGCAGGCCGCGAATTGGCTCGAGGGCTGCCATCGTCACTCGCTGCTATGAATTCAATGATTCGGTCGCTGGTTTCAGCCGTACGCAACGCTGTGGATGCGTAGCAGCAGTCGAGGATGAAAAGCACATCGACATTCTTTGACGCATAGGACTCTTCATAGGTAGGCGGCAGGACTTCCGAAAACACGAATTTGTGAGCCGCAATAATTCGTTGCTTGCCCGCCCCTTCCGCGAAGCAGAACTCTCCCGCCTTGGTCAACGCATGTCCGGCATAATGAATGATAATAAGGGCTCGTCCCTGAGTCAATATTGCGGTATTCAGGATCTTGCGAAGTGCTTCCTCCAAAGTCCAACCAGGAGATTGATCGGCAACTGCAAGAACCAGCTCCTGGGCTGCTGGCAGGTTAAGCAACCCCAGGATGGCTTGGAACTGCCTAGCATCATCTACTGCGCCGGTACTGTCCGCCTCCCAACGTAATGACAGAGAGTATGACTCGGTGTAGCGGATGGAGCGCTGTCGGACAGCAGCAGCGAGAGTATTCTGGAATTGTCGCTTTGTGATCTGATCCATCTTGATCGAGAACTACGGAAGCAGGGGGTTAGGCAAGTCTGACTGTGGATTGCGACGAGAGCATTGAGACTTACATACTGTGTATGAGGCGCTATGCCCGGGTCCAGAACCGAAGCCAAACAGAGAGGATTGTGCTGAGATGAAGGCTGAGAAAGGGTGAGGAGGATATATCTTGAAAGAAGACAGAGAGGATTGAAAGATCTCTAGCGAGAGAGTGAGAGAAAAGTAGATTTCAGACCAGAGGAGAGGGGATGGCAGAAATTATAAAGCAGAGAAACTGTGAAGCAGAGGAGAAGGTGGTAAAAAAGTGAAGAAATGGAGGGAAGGATGATATGAAGCCAAAGGGAAGAGTGAAGAGACCAACTTCACTTTCAAGGTTTAAGGTCAAGGTTAAAATCTGACTCATTTTAATGGAACTGCAAAAGCCGATTAAATTCTTCACCTTTTTTGATACCTCTGGAAGTGAAACATAGTTTGGATGGCAAAGATGACAGCCCGGCCATTCTTGGAACGGTGTCCTGGACGGAACCATGTCCCAGGTTGCGGCTTCTGTTGACTCGCCGCGTGAACTGGTTTGTCACTGCAGAAAACGCAAAGGCTTGCTTACAGGATGTGGTCAGTTTGAGGTACGTCTAGACGGATCCATAAGAACGATGCCGTCGCTGCCGGGCCTCGACCGGGAGCTTCTATATTTGGTGTACGGTAGGTACCTACCTATGCTTGTCCCGGGTCTCAAACGGTATTAATGAGGTTGCACTAGCTTGGTAAATGGTAAATATTCTCGTGCGGGCGGAGACAGTGGAGGTCAAGTGTGGTTGGGGGGTGGGGAGGAGAATATGCTGTCAGAAAAGAAGAGGACGAAGAAGCATGGGTCCGTCCATGGTAGAGCTCAACCTTAGAAATCAGATCTCGAATGTGCGGGGGGTGCGGATTCAGGTCCCGTCCGGACTCTAATCCAGATTTCTGGTTTTCAGTCATCTCAGATCCGGGCCCGTCACTCTAACTATCGATATTTCAAGTCATTGATGGGGCCTCTGAGCGTGCCTCGGCCAGGGATAGGAGGATCAAGACTATGAAGACAAACTTGTATTCCAGACATGGCACGTCTCAGCATCTAGAAGAGTGTAATCAGAGCAGAGTGCACTAGGAACGTGAGTATACTTGACCATGGCCAGAAGCTGAGTTAGAGTTTTGTTGGGAGTATATCCGGTGACTCGGAGAATTTGCTTTGACTGTGTTCATAGCATATAAAATACCCTGCAGCCTGCAGGACTAAGGAGTGGTACCACAGCGTTGCGTCGCGACTCGCGAAGGGAGAAGGGTTGGAGAAGTCTAGGCAGCTAAGCCGCGAGATTACTTAATTAGGAAAGTTCGAAGCTTTCAAGATAGATACCTAGATAGCAAGCTAATCAGGGTGCGAATCCCAATCAATTAGAACATGGGATTGTAACTAGTTAACATGCAAGATTCAAGTCATGATGTGGGGGGGAAATGTATGTGAGCTTTAAAGTGGCTCTGCTTCGCGCTGCAAATAATTATATATAGGTCCCGGGAACTGATATTGCAAGCTAGGGAAGCTTTCTCCTTATTCTCAAGAAATGAATCAAACATTGATATTAATACCAACACCACATCCATGTTCTTCCTACACAGCTTAAAAGAAAAGCAACGGCCTGCTGTCTGTAAGTACAGTACCTATCTCCAACAAGGAATATTCACCAGTTTATGGAATTCTCAAACGAGATCCCGACTCCATCACTCTAAAGCAATTGTCTACTACCATCCGTGTTGTCGTAAAACAGGCCCGGAGATCCTCCTCAAGGCTGCACGGCTGCAAACACTAACGAGAAAAGCCCGTTTTATCCTCCATTACGCGAGACACCCACGATGGACGAAGGCCGAGGCTTGTGGTTTGCAGAAACCAAGATCTCGGCTTTGAGATACCTGTTTCGGGAACCGAGTCCCCAGAGGTATATGATGGATATTTCACGGATGGACCGCAATAATGTCGACATTCTTTTCATCCTGAATGCTGCCATGCGTTGGCGGGTCCCGTGCTGCGGAGATAATCTCCGTGTTCTGTCGAGTTCACACCAGCACAACCGGTGCTCGTACGCATGCCTCCCCTGGCCAACAAGCCACCTCGTCTCGCTGTAACTGGGATGTCTGTCTGCGGAGATCGCGCGGCGTAATTCAGTCCTCCGGGCCAGGAGTACAGGGACCGCATGCTATCAAGCTCCCGTCGGGTAACTCGATCTGCATCCTGTCCCTCTTACTGACGAGGTCAATCAATCAATCCTGTATCAGCCCATCTCTCACTTCTACCGCCGCCATATTCAGCGTTAAATCAATCAAAGCATGACTGGCGCGATCTATCCTGCCGGCCCAGCCTCCACCTCCCTGCTCTTGGAGTCTTCCTCGGCCATCTGTGTCAAACCTATCAGACACAGAAGGCTCTCGCTTAATCTCAGAAACCAGACGTCCCAACCTCCTGCACTGGCTCTCAATCAAACGACATCCCCATCATCAGAAGCTGGCCCATTCTCCATCAAGACCCGGATAATCCGCCCGTCTGCCTCCGCATAATCCCCTCCCCGAGCAAGCGCAAGCGCCTCCATCCAGTGTCGCCGACCCGACCCCGGAACAAGCACCCTGACCATCTCCTCATCCCTCCTCCCGACAGCCCGCAACAACGCATGCTCGCGTCCACCCCTGGGCACGAAATCCGCATTCGCCCCCGCATTCAGCAGCATCTTCGCGACAGCCACATCCCCCGCTTCCACCGCCCACAGCAACGGCGAGCACGGATCCGCATTCCACACCGTGCTGAACCGGAAATCCAAATCAACTCTCCTCCTTCCCGATCCGCATCCCAGCAAGACCGGCAGAAGGTGCAAATGCCCCTGCAGTAACGCGCACTCCACCGCATCCTGCCTCTGCTTCTGCTTCTGCATCTGCGTCTGCATCTGCGCTGGCAGTTCCTCCGCCGCGGCGTCCTGAGAGAGTAACAATATCTCCACAATCTCCCTATCCCCCCTGAAAGCAGCGATCTGCAGCGCGCTGTTGGGATGCGAGACGGGCCCGCTGTCTGTCGTTGCGCCCCGGGAAAGTAACGCCCGGACCATCGGGACATGGCCCTGAATCACGGCGAGACAGAGCAACGTGTACCCTTCCTGGTCGTAGATATTGGGACTGCAGCCTTGCGCGATCAGAGCGTCGGCGATGTGGATGTGGTTGTGCTGCACGGCCAGACAGAGCGGGTGCGGCGGGAGGTCCGTGTCGAAGCGCAGCGAGGTCGTTTTCCCGTGCATCATGCGCAGCTCGCCCCATTTGGTGACTTTGTGGGGGAGGGAGGTTGTGGGGAGGCTGCATTTGTTCTTCTTGTGGTTGTTGTTTTTGGTGGTTGAGGTGGTGGTGTAGCGAAGGGATCGTTCTAGAAGATCCATGTCGCCGTGTCTAGCGGCCCAGGTGATTGCCTTGCTGGGCGTGGACTGGGCGTCGAGCTTGTAGAGCAGCGGGCGGCATATTGCGTTGAGACGGTGGCTGGTGCGGGATAAGGAGGAGAGGGTGCAGAGGGATGGGATTTCTTCTGCGATGAGGATTAGGAGTTCGGTTGGGAGGGAGGGGAGGGACATTTTGTTCTTTGTTTCTTTGTGGTTTGGTTGGTATCAGTTTCATTGGGGCGTGGATGGCCCGGATATCTGATTTAGTGGTACAGTAGTAGGTAGATAGGTCGGTTTAGAGTATAGATATGGAGATGGAGATGGATAAGTAGGAAAATGCGGGGAAGAACCTTGAAAGAGAAGACGCGGGGGGAGACATATATTCTTATTACCTACGGGTGTGACGGAGTACTTAAGGTAGACCGTTACCATCGTGAGTGGACAGGGATTGGAAATCGAGGACGAGGCCGAATCGGGGATATGCCATGCCATCCCTTCATTGCATTGCCTAAACCGTCTCACGATATCTCTCGTCGGCGGGGATCCGTCCTCTGCCTCAGCATCTGATTCGAGGAATCCAAGTTTTGACTGGCTTGTCTCGGGGGTGATTGTGATTTGGTGAGGGGAAGAGACTCAAGTGAGGGTCCAAGTGCTGAGCCTTGCCGCATAAGAATGTATCTAACCAGTTAAGTTAGGTTAGCTGGCCTTCACCCGGCTTTTCACGATCGAATATTCGGATTCCGTCTCCCGGTTATATTCGGCCATCTGGGGTTCCTGGTTGGAGTTGTGGAGTGGGTGCTGGGGGGTGATGTATGCTCTAAGAGATAGTTTTATCTTTTCTCTTTGAATATGCCTTGGTAGATCGAGATAGTGCTATACTGTCCACTTGATAGCCAAATCAGGTACCCTGTGTACCTAGGTAGCCCTGCGCTTTAGGTACGGGATAGTGCGCTTACATTTCTCAGCTGCGTGATACATGCACTGTCTGCTGAGGACCCTGAATCTCAAATACACATCTTACCAGTACCGGCTCTCACCAGGGACTTGATGAGAAGCATAGCACTGTAGTAGTATTCAGAGAATGGATAAGGTACCTTCAGTCACGGGCCCACCCGAACCGGTGCCTCAAGGATAGACCCAATTAGGCTTAGCCCCAGCTGGGGAACCCCCCGTCTTCCAGGGCACAATCTCGACGCATGGACTCCATGTTCTCAGTCGCAGTGTATGGAGGCGGACCAGACGGACCTTGCAGTGCATTTGGTTTATCAACAGCCGGCTGCTGTCATGGTCAACAAAGTGACACTGACCACGGTCCGAGTCTACGGGACAGCTCCCCCCTCCCCGCATGTTGCCGAACCTCGGTTGCGGCCACTTTATATGTTCTACTCACTTCGCAACTGCAAGTTTCAGTCAGTAGTTCGTTGAACAAAAACAATACCACCCAAGACAATGTCAGGCAAATTACCCCTGTCAGGCGTCAGAGTCGTTGAGTTAGCTGGCCTAGCTCCTGGTTCGTTAGCCGCGCACCCACTGACATGTCCCCGTAACTAACGGTTGAAAGGCCCGTTTGCCGGACTCCTACTGGCAGATTACGGTGCATCGGTTCTCCGCATCGACAGACCAAACGCCGTCACCGGTGACCAGCTGACTCGCGGCAAGACGTCCATCACCCTCGACCTGCGCGACCCGGCTTCACACTGCATCGTACTCGATCTCCTCTCCAACGCCGATGTCCTGATCGACCCCTTCCGCCCGGGCGTCCTGGAGCGCCTCGGTCTCGGGCCTAAAGAGGTCCTCCTGAAGCGCAATCCAAAGCTGATTGTCGCGCGCATGACCGGTTTCCGCCGCGACGGGAAATACAAGGACATGGCCGGCCATGATATCAACTACATCGCCGTCTCGGGGGTCCTGTCCATGCTCGGCCGGGCCGGCGAGCGGCCTCATGCGCCGGGAAACATCCTGGGCGACTTTGCTGGCGGCGGTGCTGTCTGCTTCATGGGAATCCTGCTGGCGTTACTTTCGCGCACAAAGTCCGGGACCGGACAGATCGTCGAGGCCAACATGGTTGACGGCTCCGCCTTCCTGGCGACCATGCCTAGGCTGAACCTGCAGACTCCGTTGTGGAGCGGACCCCGGGGAACAAACATGCTCGACGGCGGGAGTCCCTACTACGATACGTACGAGACCAAGGACAAGGGAAAATACTTTTCCGTAGGCGCACTCGAACCGCAATTCTACGCGGCCCTGATCAAGGGTTTGGGATTCAAAGACGGAGAATTACCGTCGCGCGACGATCGCGCCAACTGGCCCGCGCTCCGGGAGGCCTTCACGAAGCGGTTCAAGGAAAAGACACGCGCCGAGTGGGAGGCCATCTTTGACGGGACTGACGCGTGTGCGGCGCCGGTGTTGGAACAGTCGGAGTTGCAGGAGGCTGGTTTTGAGCAGCGCCCGATCGTGCATCTGTCCGATACCCCGGCAAAACCGATCGCCGCCGAGGATGGTGGGTGGACTGGCGGAATCCTAATGCCAGGAACGGGCGGTAAGGAGACCCTGAAGGCGTGGCTGGGCTGGCAGCAAGGTCGGGATTATGATGTTAGGAAGGATGGGGCCTTGGTCCGCGCCAACGGCAAGTCGAAGTTGTAATATATACCCAGTCACGCATGGTAAATAATATAGCCAAGGGATGTACGGAGTATTTTCCCGAGTTGAAAGCATACACCGGAACGTGCCAGAATCTGACATATCCGGGACAGAGCAGAGCAAACCTAACCATGGTTTGGACGAAACAAGTAAAACAGCCCTTTGGTTCAAAAGATTTAGTTGGGTCTGATACAGTCGGGTAAACGTCGCGTGGTAACTCGTAATCCAGAGGTAAAGCACCCTCATTCGTTCGAGTCGGATAACTAACCAAAGAGATGAAGACAGGGCTGAGCTGAGATGTCTCAGATTCTATGGAACATCAGCCTGAGCCACAAGAACGAAAGTAACGGTTCCTCCAGGCGAGACGTTGCAGGCACCAAATCCGGAGCAAGCCGCCCAATGTAACATGATGATTCGCTTTTCAATGTCCATTGATTGCGCTAGCGCTAATTTCGTTAGATTCCAGTTATGAGTGGAAGTGCCCACTGCCAATCAATATGGGTGGATTCTCAACGTCATGATGTTTTTTACCAACCTAGGTTCCTCCGCCGTCCCCAAGGTCAGCTCCTTTCGGTTCCAAAAGCAACTGCGAGAGGGGTAACTTCGGCGATGTTGTATCAACACAAAGTACTGGACTTAGAAACCTGCTAGCACCCCTGTTCAAGGTGCAGATGGAGAGTTGTTAACCGTGACTCTTCTTGTTGTTCCTTATGCGGATTTCCGGACAGATAAGAGATCAACGTCATGACTATCAGGAACACCCGGTTGCCTTGGAAGGATCTCCGTGACCTCCGGGACCGACCATACGTTACTTAGTGGTACGAGTACGAGTACCGAGTACTAGACTCGTACCAGGGTTGAGTCAAGCCACGAATTGTGGCGCAGCATGTCAATCTGCTTCTCCTCTGACTAGGTATTACCCACTGGTCTCTCTAAGCAGCAGAATCCGAAACGTAACACACAAAGCCGAGATGATGATCCAGTGGAGTCCACAAATCCCATACCACCGCAGATCCTATAAGAAACATTGAATGAACAGATTAGTAGTATCATCTGACACGCGTGAATACTGTGGCTGTGTGGCTCATGCTGGAAATCGGAACACGGGGCTTGGCTGTATTGTATTGTACTGTTCATTACACAGGTATTCATTTTTCCAGGTCCTTTACCCTTCAACCAGTTTCTTTTGTATCCGCCACTGCTTGGTCAATCCATCCATCTTCCAGTCTCCTTCCCCTCCTTCACTTATCCTTCCTGACGGCAGCACCCCCCAAAGCTCCTAGGTTTCTGCTGGGGTTTTACATCGCACCATCTACAATTGCCGTCAGAGACACAGCCTTTAGCTTGCACCCGGCCCTCGGCAGCAGGCGTGAATTGGCAACTTGGATACGGAGTAGCCGCCTTGTTCGTTTCCACATTGCGCGCCTGCGATACTTTTTCCCCTGCTCTCCTGCTTGGAGTTGCTATTCAACACTCGTACAACCATCGCCTCCTTGGTCCTGTGTTGCGAACGCTAGCTCCGGTCTAAGGGGCTTCTTTCCACAACATCAATTTTTTTCCTTTCGTTTTCTTTCCTTTTTTTCCTATTCGGTTCGATCTCAGTTGCTCGCTCAAAAAAGCAATTACCAGCTTCTCGGCCCAACCGCTGATTCGACCAGGCCTACATGGCCGGAGTTCAGCTTCAGCCCGCCACCATGACATTGCCGATGCATCAAGTACCCCCCAGGAAACCGGTCGCTACTGTGCACTCCGGGCCACAGTTCCAGCCTTACTATAATGGATACCCGCAACAACAGTATCAGCCTCACCCGCAAGCCCAACAATTTGCTCCCCATCCGTCGGTCGCTTCCCTCGCGCAGAGCCGAAATCGAACCTCCTCTTTGAATACCGTGCCTTATATGGCGCACCAGCAGTCACAGCCACCGCCGGCACCATACTCTACCGGTCCTTCCCCTCAATACAACATGTCCGTCCCGCATAACCCCTTGTCGAGACGTCTGTCGAGTGCGACAACTTCCACCAGCTCTACGGGCAATCACTCCCACGCGGGGATGAATCCGGATATTCGCCGAAGCACCTCCTCGCGATCGGGCAACTCCCAGATGAGCTACGTGGCTCTGTTACGCCGGCAGAAAGCAACGGTCTGGTGTGATCGCGCGCAGCCGGAAGATCCGCGCCTGCGAGCCCAGAAGCTCGTAGACAAGAAACGGGCGTACCTCGAAGTCCATGGTGCGGGCACCGGACGCGCGAGTACCCTGGGAAGCGGAAAGGGTAAACATGGTAGTAAGGTTACGGACATCTCTCCCTCCGCACTCGTCGGGGCGACCGTCCCAGTTCGACTCAGTGCCAACGAGGTGGGTGATGATGCGGACGATGACGGACGTAGTGACACCGGATTACCTTACCGTCGCACCCCTAGTGGGCGAAGTTCTCTCGGCAGCGGTCATCGCTATCCTGGCGGCTACCAGCGAAACACACAAGGTACGATGGGGAGCAGCCACAGCAACCCACCGAGTGAGAAGGCTGAGGAGCGCAACAAAGACGCTGGCTCTGGCAAGGATGACGCCGCCACCACACATAGCCGGAACAGTGAACAGGAGGACAATTTCGGCACAGTCGGAGACATGGGCGCACCCAGTGCTGCCACTGTTGCCGCTGAAAAGGCCCAAAAAGCGGCAGACCTTCGGCGCCGGGGCAGCGTGGACGACCGAACAACCTCGATGACCAATGTGCGACTATTCGTTGCAAACCCGGATCTAAGCGATTAGCAAAAAGAGACATTTGTATCCTTCGGCTCTTCCTTCTTCATTCGAACCTATGCATCATTTGTCTGTTGACTTTCGACTACTACCGAATCTTTCTCAGCATATTGATATCCCGCGCCGCCTTTTCTTTCGCCTTCGTTCGCGTTAATTTGGCTCCACTCGTTCGAACTCCCTATTCTACCCTGCGGTTTTCATTCCACCCACGCCGTCGCGGCCGGGCTCAGAGCAAACAAATGCCACCACATACACACAGGAACTGTGTCTTGTCCCGCCAGTTGCTGGTCCAGTCAACCACCACCACCGAAAATGCTCTTCCGATGTGTTGGTGCTTGATCCAGCATCATGTATTCACTTCCGCCCACAATGTCTCAGTTATTGGGCGTTTTACGAGTACTGGCAATAATAGTAATATCTTGTACATAAATATTCATACTACTTAAGAACTTTTGAACCTCAAGTCCCAACATCTGTTTGAATTCTTTCGGCGGGATGCTGTCGGTTTCTTTGATGCTCCATGAGCCGCCAGCACTGGACCTCAAAGAGCTGCATACATCGATGTGGGATGTGGTTATGTAATCAGGTCACGTGAATAATCAATCTACGCGAGCGCGTCGGAGCTCCTACGCGTTTATCCCTCCGCAGGGCCGGTCCACTTGTCCCATCGTGAACGACGTTGCAATCCGCTCGCTATGTTGATTGTGGTTTATACATGATTTGACTGTTGCACTTTCATTGAATGCTTCATTGATTGTTTGCTATCCCCCCTGTATTCACTGCTGTCAGTCTCTACCGGTGAAGGTTGGGAAAGAGCTTTCAGCCCCAGCTTCTTTTGCCAATTTCCCCTCTATCGTCCTTGTTTTTCAGGTTTCCTGTGTGAGGAAGAACCATGCAAGTATCAATGGCCATGGAGGCCAATGCAGCTCCGTCTTCCACATCCATTGCATCCCCGAACCCGACATCGGATATCTCACCCCTTCCTACGCCCCAAAGCCAACTACATTCGACCCAGACGCAGCTACACTTTTCGGCGGGGCAGAAACGCCCATCTGAATCCGACGCTCTTAGTACGTCTATCCTTTCGAACATCAATGAGTCGACCTTGACCACGGCCCCGACAGACGGCGATAACAAAGAGAATACGGGGGGCCCCTCCGAGTTGAAAAACTTGGGATCTATACCAACAGCTACGCAGGCGTCCTTGCCTATACATACTTCCCCGGGGCTAGTGGACCATCCCACGCCCAACGCTAGTAACGAGGACCTTTCTCAGGCTGAAAATTCCGGTCTCGGTACGCCGCCTGCTGCGAAAAAGAGGAAGCTATCCCCTGCCAGTCGGGAGGCTAAGCAGCAGGAAAAAGAGGCGAAGGAGCGGCAGAGGTTAGAAGAGAAGGCTAAGAAGGACGAGGAAAAGGCCAAGAAGGACGAGGAGAAGCGGAAACGGGACGCAGAAAAGGAGGAAGAACGGAAGAAGCGAGAGGAGAAGAAGAAAGCGAAGGAGGAGGAGAAGGCTGCCAGGGAGGCTGCCAAGGAAGAAGAGAAACGCAAGAAGGAGGAAGAGAAGCGGAAGAAGGAAGAGGAGAAGTTGAAGAAGGAGAGGGTGGGTTCTTCCCCTGTTTGACCCGTATCGCCATGGACATGACGGGAATTTGCTAACGCTTTTGCTAGGCACAAACCAAGTTGAACTCCTTCTTCGCCAAACCCAAGCCTACTACCGAGAAGGCCCAATTAACCAATGGTGCGCCAAACAAGGTGTCGACCGACGGTGCTTCGGTGGGATCGTCTGAAAATGCTGGCGAGCCGTCCGCGTACAAGTCTGAGTTTCCAGATTTCTTCCTACAGTCACATACCAGTCTCGCTCCTCCTCACAGATTCGAACGAGACGCGCAGGCACTCGCTCATCTACAGGCAAAGGTCGACTCTTACTTATCATCCCCGAATCCCGAGCCACTAGTTTTTCGACCATCCGAGCTCTTCAGAATGATGCCATACAAAAGGAGGCACGGGTATCAGAAAATGTCCGTCAAAGACATTCTACTGCAGATGCAGACCTTGCACGATGTGCCAGAAACGTCTGAAGCCGCCCGAAAGCTCAGAGACTCTCTGAAGCAAGTGAAGATGAAGTCACTGCGATTTGGGGAAGATGTCCGCCCACCATACCAAGGGACCTACAGCAAACATCTGCCTAGAGAAGCTGCATCAAGGCTCATGCGCAACCCCTTCCGCCGCGAGTTACCCGAGGTCAATTACGATTACGATTCAGAAGCAGAGTGGGAGGAGCCAGAAGAGGGAGAAGAGTTAGACTCTGAGGAGGAAGAGGAAGGTAGCGAGGAAGGTGATGATGACATGGACGGTTTCTTGGACGACGAGGACGATCAGCTGGCAGACAACAAAAGACGTCTCCTGGTGGGGGATCTCGAGCCCATCTGTACTGGTATCAGATGGCAAGACGAGGGGCCGAATCCGGAGCTGGACGCGTATCAGCTCGAGACAATCTTCCCTTCGGTGACATTTCCAATTGACCCGTTCTCGTCATCTTACTGGCAGAAACCCAAGGCCCCAGAACCTAGTCACAATAACGGTGTGGGACGTACGACATTGCACTCATTCATGGGCAATCCAGCTTTGCCTACCCCGGGACCCTTGGCCATGCAGGACGGGAGCACGGTGGCTGCTGGTAAGCCCAAGCGGGCGTTCCCGGCAGAACAACTCGGGGAATTCAAGGCCGTTGTTGAAGGCAGTGATCTAACCAAGATGGGCCTGATTGAAATCTTAAAGAAACGGTCAGTAATGTTGGTCCCACGCGGGATTGGAGAATTAACCGACTAACGACTGCCGTTTTAGATTTCCGAAAGTTAGCAAGGACACTCTAAAGGCCACACTTGATTCCACCGCGAAGCGAGTTGGACACAAGGAATCAGACAAGAAATGGGTCTGCATCTAAAAGTCCTGCGTTTGAGCGCAATGGGCAACGACCTTTGAGCAACTCGAGTTCGCCGAGGGCGACATGACACTCACAGTCCATCGTTACTTTGCAAGCGATATCACTACGATACAGCGACTCTAAACCCACCGGCTGGCTGTATAGCAGCGAAAGTCCGTCTCTTCCGGTCACAACTGCCGACCGATGCTACAAAACGGTAGTACTTAGTTGTAGAGAGGGGCACACAGCGCAGGCCGTGGAGTGCGCCCCGCCGGTTGCGTTGAGAGCCACCAGGGGAGAGATGATTGATAACGAGCGCGCATGGAGGGGCAACAGTACATAGATATGATTGTTCATTTTACTTTTGAGGATGGGTCGAACCTGCGTTGAGCGACTTGAGAGGAGTGAGCGGGCAGGTGGACACGTGCAGCTGCCCACTAATAGTACAACCTAACTTTTCTTCTTACCTTATTCACATCCGTTCGTTCTTCCTCCCTGGGTGCATAGAGTTAGATATAAGGATTATTAATATTGTCGCAAGTAGTGGAAAAGTTAAGCCCGGAAATCCTGCTGATCTCTTGTCGAGATCTACTCCATGCTCCGTCGAATTCGATAGGCGAGAAACCGATCTTGGGACGAGGCCTCCAGGGTGTTTCGTCGCAGGCGGCCATGACCATGTTTCAGGGCAAGAACGGAAGAGCGAAGGAAAGCCAGCCAGACCAACCCCACGGAGGGGAATTCTTCTAGATGGATGACTCTTCTGTGTAGGAAAGGAGGGGGAGGAACCTATCAGAGGCGGGAGGCGGAGAGGGTGTTGATGCATGCAGTGCCAACACATCATTTGCCTTTATGCTGGCGTTGTGCAACTGGAGGGGAAACTTGGACTCTGGTGACTCCATCGATAATTCAGCTGTGTTCTTCTCACTTTTTGCCCGGGAAACCCACTGGGCTGAGCGCTGAGCATTGGCTGTGGCAATACTGTTATTCATCTGACTGCCGAATGGCCGTGGATTATTACTATTATCTCAGAAGACAGACTATGTTACTTGACTCCAGAATAACTTAGTTGTCTGCCATCTACCAGTACATACCTGCTACACTCCTCACTACTGTATAGCAACCGCCCATTAAGCAGCATTCGATGCAGGCGTCCGATTCGAGTCACCGCCTGCCAACTCATGCTCTCTCCTCCACTCCGACACTATTTGTTGGCATCTCCCTCATCATCATCATCACCACCACCACCACCAACCTCATCTTCCCACCCTGATTTTTATTTTTCTTTTTATTTTTCTTCTACTCTTGCCGAGTCAGAATCCCCCCTTCATTCAGCCTGCATGTCATCGCTCAGCTCCCCGCTCTGATCCGACCGTCAAAGTTGGCCACCTGTCTTCGCTCTCCCCGAACTCGGAGTTTATACTGCAGCTGCTGTCTCTACCTACTGTTCTATACCTACCTAACCAAGTTACCACTGGTGCCAATAAGGACTTCTCTCTTCTGTAGCATTCTTCTTACTTATTGAACC
>MU628463.1:0-22299 GCA_025688805.1 Aspergillus egyptiacus
TTTATTTTTTTTTTGCCTATGGGTGATTAAGTGTACGGTAGTACCCAAGTAGGTAGGTATCCATATAGCATAGCTTAGCCTGTGGATAACTACATCAAATCAACAAGAAATGCCTTAACTAGACGGGATATCTATATCATGCTCGACAGTATATAGGCATGCTAAAGAATAACCCTGGCTGAAATATGCTAACCCTAATGCATATCATCATTCAAGTTGCTGATGGGGAGCTTCATTACTGAAATAAACCCAAACATCTACATGAAATACGCCCTCACATTAGCATAATACCACGACAGCTATAGGTAGCCACGTACCTTATTTCCGCCCCCCGGCTCTCTTCCTCCCCGCAAGCGCCGTCCTCTTCACCTTCTTCGAAACCTTCGGCACCTTGATCTCCTCCTCTTCCTCCTCGTCCTCCTCAAGCTCCGCAACAGTCGACCCCGGTCTCCACGCCTCCACCCCAGAAGAACGGCCCGCCGCCGCTCTCTTCACCCTTTGTTTCTTCCGCGGTGGCGCCGACGTACTGTCTTCAGCGGCCAGTTCATCAAGAGTTGGGACTTCGATGGGGGGGGTTTCTGCTACTTTGGTGGTTTTGGTTTTGGTTTTAGCCTTACTTTTGGTTTTGCTCTTCGTCTTCGTCCTGGCTTTTCCTGTGGGCAGAGAAAGAGGTAGGGGATTTGTTAGTCTGGGGTTGTTTGTTGTATGAACGGGATATCATGATTGTACGTACCTTTGGGTCTTCTTGGCGGGTGTGAGATTCCGGGCACGGGGGACTCGGGCTCTGCAGACGTAGATGCATCCGCGGATGGCGGGATTGCAGATTCGAGAAGGCTCGCGGGTACTTCCGGTACGTCTGCATGGCGTAATTAGTAATGATTTAAGAACTGGTCCCGTATAAGCAGGTTTGGGCCTGTGGGCTGGAATGTAGAGTGCAAGGGGGATTGAGGAATGTGTAGACAGGTAGACAGGGATCCCCATCTGGACGCTGCAGAGCTCCACTTCCATATCGCTCGATGCTGGGTCTAGGCTTCAGGTCCAGGTCCAGGTCCAGGCTGGCTCAAACCTGAGTTTTAAGGTTTAACTCAGGCTCAGGTATGCGCCATAGTCGGTGGATCCCTTTGGACATTTTCCCTTGGGAGATTGGATCTGGAATACGGTAGGCTTTGTGCAGGTCATGAATGCTAATTACATCATACATCACCGCAGAATCCCAAACGCGTAGAGGAAGAGACAGAGGAACATGCTGAGGATCAGAACGGTAAGGAGGATCCAAATCCACCTGTGCTTGGACTCACCGGGTTGGAAATGCTGGCCCTCCTCGTCGTGGAACGGGGCTATATCGGATGCGTAGTTCTTTGGGCCGCCGCTGGTGCTGGAACTGGAACTGGTGCTGGCGCGCGGACGGGGACGGTTGGCTTCGCTGACGTGGGAATTGATGTCGAGCCTGGTTGTGCCGGAACTATCGCCGTTGGGTGAGGGTGTGGCGGAAGAACTTTCGGTGGCAGTTCTGCTTGAACTGGGTGTTTCTACTGCTGAAATTGGACTGTGGTTAGTATAGCGCTGCAGAAATTTGGTTGTTGAAGAGGAGGGTGCGTACGTGATCTGGCTACTCTGGCTGCAAGAGATGGACGCTTATAGTCCGGATACATGTACAAGTATTCGTCAGGTGCCGAAGCTGAGATTGGAGGCATCAGATCCACGGAATCCAAAAGCTTCTTCTTATCCTTGATATATGCCGGCGGCGGCGGGATCGGTAAAGGGTCTTCAACATGCTCGACGTATTTAGAATAAGGACCGTTCCAGATCAGCTCTCTCATTTCGTCCCGCACGACGGGATCACTGAGAGAGTTTAGAAGATACTGATATGCGTAACCGCGCAGTCGAGCTGCGTTCTCCCCGTGCTGAGCGCCTGGGCCAGGATCGAATTCCCAGCGCAGTCTTCCTAGCGGCGGTGGCTTAGAGCCACTTGATGCAGAGGACGACGACGACGATGACGAGGGCTCTGGTACCGGTTGAACAGGCCGGATCAGCCAACGCGGCGCGGGCGAGCTATCCCCCAGGTAGATTTGTGGGAGGCCATAGGGAGGCACTCTTCCAGCCGCAGGTACCATTGAAAGTGCGAGATCTTCCTCGTTCAGATCTGGCATCCCCAGCTCTCGGGGCTTGGTCCGAGTCGGTGGTGATGGTAAGTTGGGATCTTTGGTGGGAGTTTTGCACTTTTCGACGGGCCCGATGATGCCTGGGTTATATTCCAGCACCGTCGTTTTATTCTTCTGCTTCGGTCGTTTTCTTCTGCTCTCATTCTGCAATTTTGTCTTTTGTATTTCGAATTCCTCCTCGTTCATCTCGTCGATCTCCACTTTTTCTCTCTCAACGCTGCTCGGACGACGACGCGGAGGAAGTTTACCCTGTACTTTGGCCTTGGGCAGGGGCTTCCGCTGACCTGCTGGCCGGCGCCCAATCTTGGGTTCGCCGTTATGGGACATGACGGCGAGTATGCGGACTTGGAAAATAAAGATGCTATCAGAAGTCAGACAGTATTCTGGGGGAGCTGTTAGCTACTGGGACTCACACTCTGGTTGCAAGTGGATGCTCAAGCTAAGACTCGACGATAGACGAAACTCTGCTGAGAGAACAGACAGACTTCAGCCTCTGGATTCGGGCACGCCTTGCTTATACTCCTTCTTTATACGTGGACTGCCTGATGCATCGAGTCCATTTATCCTGCAGACAAAGAAATTATCTGGGTCGAAGTTGAGCGAGCGAGAGCCACGAATCCGGATCGCTTTGTTCGTACCTTCTTTGACACTGGCCGGGCTGATAATGATTTCCTTGGGAGTCCAAAAATAGTGCTTTCAGTAAAAAAGATTTGTCAGTTTAGTTACTCGTCTCTGGTGATTCCGTATGCTGCATCAGCCGCAGACTCACCAGCGGCTGTAGAGCACATACCAAAACGTCTGGGTCAAGCCAGTATCCAACAGCACGAGTCTATTCCAGAGAACGAGCTGAGGATTTGCAATCTCAACATAGAGAATGACGAATTTTCCCGTACCTTATTGAGGGATCGGCGTGAGGATCCAGCTGTAGGGCAGAAGAAGATCGTCTCCCGATGATATCAAGACAGAGTGCAGGAACTCGAACAGTATTCATTGCTGCATAAATCAAGCTCAGGCCCATCCTATAGGGAACAAGTGTCTCATGACGATCATCAGAGAGCTGAGCTGACTGAGGCTTTGGGCGCATTCCTCGGAGGTTTTAGGTACGTATGACTCTGTCAAGGAGTGAATGATCTCCAGGCTCCAGGAGCTTTTGCCAGGCTGCCTTGAATTCCGTCAGCATGATACTTGATTCATGAAGGGAAGTTTAATCTTGTTGCATCTCCTCGGTGTCTGGTAGCGATGTCTTCAGTGCCCTTGAGGCCAAAGGGAGTAGTAGACACGGAACACCCTCTGGCCTTTGAAGTATACCTGTGCTCATCGACTATAATAACGATCAGGCCTGATAGGTGTCGAATTGTACATAAATGCCTGAAGCTCCCTATATGCCCTTTCAAGGTCATCATTGATGGACACCCTACCCGGTCTGTCAGCATACTCCAGTCCAGCCCTGGCACGAGCCAGCCTTTGTCGTATCTTCTTGAATGTTTTAGACTTTAACCAAAGGTCACCCGGTACCACTTATATCCATAGGCTGGTAAATACCCAACCTTGCAAGTAGGCTGCGTTGGTTAGGGTTGCTGTAGGATATTATCTATGGAGAAGCAGAACAAGTTTACAAGGTAAATGTTACTATACATCATGGCAAAAGAGACTAAAAATCAGGCAGATGCTCCTGCGCAGGTAAAGGGATAAATCCCAGAACAAAGAGAATATCAACCCCCGGCAAAAAGATACGGCAACCGATCATTGCCAGTATCTCGGCTCGTTGAACACATGATACCTATGGCCGCGGACTCCTTGGCCGCGGAACAGGGTAGGGAACCGACGACCCTGCGGCACCATTGCCTCCGGAATCATCATTTCATTCTCAGGCTCAGGCTCGCCAACGACGAATTTACCGACCTAGAGTTTCCAAGTTAGCGAGTGCTTACTCCGATCGTACCATTTGAGGTTTCCAAAACATACCTGAATCTCGGTATCGGTGATGGAATCACGGCTAACCCGGGCGTAGCCAGTCCTCTTGATACCCTTGTAGAGAATGTACTCGCACCAGCGGTCCCAATCCGTTTTGTCGATGTCCTTCATGCCGCTCAGGTCGCTAACGTAGGTGTTGTAGTTGCCTTCAAGAGGCTTAGTGACGAGGTAGCTTAGCAGGATCAGAGGACGAGGAGAAGAGCCCATCAATCTAGACAGGTACTCCGTCTGCAGACGACGATCCTCTGGGTCTTCCTCCTGTCCCGAGTGGAAGACAACGACGTCCACCATCTCGTCGTACATGTCCAGCGTGGCGTGAATAGCAGGAGCAAGCTCACCCACCGGGGAAGGGAGGAGGTGGTGAGTTGAGTTGACAATCGGGAACTTGGACAGCAGCGCAGCACCCCAGGTGTGCTTGTTAGGGCCCGGCCCGAAGTCTGCGTACATGCCCAAGTCTTCGGCAATGAATTGAGTAACATCGCGGTTACCCATGATGATGCGCTGGTTGTCTGACTCCAGGAGACCGATGACATCAATCTCGAGCTCCTTGATCACATCACGCATGCGTCGCTCAGAGGCCCACATATCGTTGTCAAGGCCGAAATGCACGGTCCAGATACCGGCCGTTACGACCTTGTCTTCTTTGTGGTAGGGGGTGTAATCGTTAGTCGGGAAGCGGAGATATGCGATCGACACGGAGAGCAGCTGTAATGCAACCAACACGTAGATGTAGTACGACCGCTGTCTCTTTCCGTTGGGGCTGATGGCCTTGCTCTTCGGGCTGCCGGATCTCGACACAGCCGCCGAGAACACACCAGCTCCAATGCACAACATCGTGATAATCATGATCCAATCAGTATGCTCCCTGACGAGGGGCCCGCCAGGAACAAACGCATAGGCAACAACCCAGACGTGGAAGAGGAGAAGGAAGATATATACAAGGAAAGCAAGGCCGAACGTGGGGCCAGGGGAATGGCGGACAGCAGATGTGATCAAAACCGGGGAAGCAGCCAGCAGGTAGAAGGCAATAGTAAGAGCGCCGTAGAACCCGCTCCAGTGGCTAGAGACGGTAAGAAAAGCTGCACCCAGAGAGCCAATCCCAAAAGCGGTCCAGCTGCCAGCAATGTCAGGGTAGAAAAGACCAAACACCAGCCCAGCGCCCATCACAAAGATCGTCAGTGCGCCGTGAGGGACCGCAATGGGGCCTCGGATGGGATAACCCTCCCAGACCCAAGCGATCATAGTACTCGACTCGGACAACAAAGAATGCATCGCAAAGAGCATACTACCTACTCCCAGTCCAGCAAGCAACTGGGAACCCTTCTTTCCAGCGGACGGGAAATAGTCCCCATTGCTGCTCTGCGGGCGTCGGAACGAGCGAATGCCAGCCAAGACAGCGAGGAACAATCCGAATTTATTCCAGCCACCGTTGCTTGCATGCATAATGGGCCAAACAGGGTTGTTGGTCCGGCCCGCGAACTTGGCAATGCTGGACATGATCAAGCCAATGCCCGATGCGAAGATCTTGGATTCCAGTCTTGCGGTCTGTGCTCTTTCCGCGTACAAAGAAGCAGCAAATGTGATACTGCTGCAGGCAACGGCAAAAGTACTCACGAACAGTCGATTTGCGGGGTCTTGAACCTTGTAGGCAAGAAATCCAGACAGTGATAAGAAATGGAACAGACGAGGATTCTTGGTGGCCAGACTCCTGAAGGCAGGAATAACAAGGAGGATCGGCGAAAGGTAGCTGACAATGACAACCTCATATCCGGAGATCCCCATATGCCACAGAGGGAAGTACCAAACAAGGACCGGCAGAGCAGTCCAGTTAGTCCAGTAAACGAACTACACGATGTCAGTAGATGGTCGGTAAAAGGCGGCTCTGATCGACCCGTACCCCGTTGTACACGTCCGCTGCTGCGTCAAAGACCTCGCTCCAGAAGAATCCTTCGCCGAAAGTGTTTCCCACAGGCTTTCCCTTCCTGCCTACGAGTTAACTTCGAGGTCATCCTTCGCAAGGGTGGACTTAAACGCACTCTTTTTCGAGGACGGAATCGGCAGTGGTTTTCAACTGCCTATAGTGATTTCATCTTAGATCATGTCTTTCAATATACCAATAACCCAAGCTTTCGGCGACTGTACATTTTTCTGGCTGTGCATTACTTTGGAAGCCACGGTACATACCCTCGACTAATTCCTTTAGTATCCCTCACCACGATCTCGAGAGCTTCAAAATCGAGAGCGGTAACCGCATCAAATGCGACATCAAACAAAATAAGCGACCACTCAAAGAAGGCATATGTTGTGTACGCTAAGAACAAAAGTTAATATCCAGGAGTAGTAATCACAGCGGGGTATTATTACCTCCAGGCACTTTGTGCACCTTGTGTTGAATAAAGAAGTAAATCAATGGGACCAAGGAGCCGAAGAAGAGACCGGCGAAAATCTTCCGGTACTTGACGGCGCGACGGTTGTTCGGACTCAGAGCCAGGCAGCCGATAGTCCACGGCAAAGTCGCAACCAAGTACGAGATCATGAAGATATCGTGCCAGTCATGGTCGTCTGTTGATGTAACATATGTCCAGCCTCCGCAAGTAAACGTCCGAAACAGCCCAACGCCAGCAACGAACTTCGGGAGGGTCGAGTTGGGGCGGGCAGTCAGAAGGTACCAAAGGAAGACGAGAGCGAAACGTGGGCCGGACGTGATGGCAATGAAGACTTGGAAGAAAGAACGTTCGGGGTATCGGTCACCGATTGTCGCTGAGACAGAAGGAAACCATTCGTCCGGATAGCCGTAGTGTTCGTTCTGGACAATCTTTCTATAATGCAAACTCACTCCGACAAGCAGCGCACTGAAAAACGCAGTATAGGCGACGGCGGTATGAGCCCAGGAGACCCATTTTCCATTTACCTGTTCAGCCGTTAGCAAACGAAGGTGAGTCAGTAAACTGTGATACTAATACTCACCGACGCAACAGTGTCCCCATCTTTGTACCTCGGCGCCATTGTCGCGCAGGGGTGGATCAGAGAAGACCCAAAACAAGACTCGAGAAAAAGGAATTAGAGAAAGTCAAGAACTGAAAAGAAGGAAGGCAAAAGAAAGAAAAGAAAGAACGGGGAAAAGGCGTGACAACAGACGACAGACGACAGAGGGCCGAGAGCAGAGAACCCCTGAGGCCAACGAAGCATAAGAATCAAACTAACCAAGTACTCTGGATGGTCGGCTGGCCTGTTGAATTGAGGTTCGGGCTCGGCAGCCGCCATACGACTCCGGACCAGACGCTAGTGCGCATTGGGCAAGCGGCTGATGTAGATTCATGCCTTGGATTTTGGGCGTCAAGTAAAAAGTGCGGGATAACCAACTTTTTTGTCGGGCTCAGACAGTGCTGTGATACGGCTGAGTGAACTGGCTTGCGTTCAACCAGAACTGACAACTACTATCGACTACTTCAAAATCAACCATGTCTGCCTCCGCCGATAAGGCGCGGTTCTTCCTGGAAAAGTCTGTTCCAGAGCTCAAAGAATACGAAAAGAAAAAGATCTTCAGCAAGGTACGAGCCCAGCTGCGCATTGTATGGGACGACGCAAATGCTCATATTTTTCTCTTTATGCAGGATGAAATTACTTCCATAGTCAAGAGACGATCCGACTTTGAGCACAAAATCAACGCCCGCGGCGCGCAACCGGCCGATTTCGTACGATATGCGGAGTATGAGATGAACCTGGACAGTTTGCGTCGCAAGAGGGTAAACCGACTCGGTATCAAGTCAACAGGATTCAGCGGACAGCGACGGATTTTCTTTGTCCTTGATCGTGCCACTCGCAAGTTTCATGGTGATATCGGGCTCTGGGTCCAGTACATTGATTACGCCCGGCGGCAGAAGGCCTACAAGAAGCTCAGCACAATCTTGATGGACGCCCTCCGACTGCACCCGTCCAATGCGGATCTTTGGATCTATGCTGCGCAATATCAACTGGATGACCATGCCGATATGACTCAGGCCAGGACTTATATGCAACGGGGATTGAGGTTCTGCAAGAGCTCGCGGAAACTCTGGATTCAATATGCCAAGCTGGAATTGATTTACATCACCAAGATCGTGGCTCGGCAGCGGATACTCGGACTCGACGGGAGTATCGAAGCGCCCAAGGAGGATGCGGGTGCTGCTGACGACCTTGACGCGGACATGATTGCGATGCCAAAGCTCACAGAGGAGGACATTAATCCCAGCGGCGGCGATGATGGTGCTGATCAAGCGGCACTGCAGACCCTCAATTCAACCCCCGCGCTCAGTGGTGCAATTCCACTCGCTATATTTGATAATGCTACAAAGCATTTTGACTACGATGTCCGGTTTGCCCACGAATTCTTCGACATGGTGTTCGAATTCGGAGACATCCCATGCCTGCAGAAGATCCTCTCGCATATCGTGGACGTGATGCAGAACTCCAAGCCCACGAGCCCACATACACTGATCTGCTACATCAAACTCCCTACGGCCGGAATCCAGCCTACGTCGGCCGCGTTCCCCCGAGCACTGGGAGCGGCGCTCGCGCGGTTGCAGGAGCATCGTCAAAAGCCCGAGGTTCTCAAAGAGGTCGTCAGCTGGTTGCGTCCGGTCGAGAAGACGAAAGATCTGGATCCGTCTCTACAAAAGGCCATTGCCGCCACGATCCACAAAGCGGAGCTGGTTCTTCAGGAAGTGTAGGTTTTGGTTTTTCGGTCAAAGGCGTTAGAGGTATTCGTATTGAGAGCTGGTTTCTGCTGTATTAGAAGAACGCAGGGTCATATATAGTCATGGTGAAAATAAAGTCTTCAGTCGTCCCTACCCCGGCGACTCGCCTTTTTGCTGCTGTGCATTTTCTTTGCCCTGATTCGGGATTCCTTTGCAGCTTTTTCCCTATCGGACGTCAGCCGACTCCCACTAGACTCGATGGGTGACATACAGTTTGCGCACGCGCTCTCTTTGCTCCGCTGAGGTCTCGCCAGGGATAAGGTCTTTCGCAGTAGTTTCCAGAAGCTGACGGAGCTTATCGTAGCATGCATCCACATTGGCGGCTTGTTTCCGCGACTCGTCCGATTGTATGACCAAGCTGTTTGTCCTGGCCGCATAGTAGCGGGAAGTTTGAAGCGGGGAATGCAGCAAGCGCGGCACAAGAGGGAGCAAGGAGTCAAGCGGCACCTTCAAAGTTGCCTTAGAATTGACCCTTCAGAACATTAGTGGTGAGATCCTTGTACTTCACCGGAAGCGGGGACAGACTTGTTCACGTTCTGGCCGCCAGGACCCCCGGAGCGGCTAAAGGAGATTTCGCCAACATGACGGGTCAGCGCGGTGGAGTTGAGCTTGGAGAGCCATTCCCTTGCTGCAGTCACCTCATCGCTTGAGGAGTCCGGCCGAGATGCGAAGGTTCTCCGTATGGTGACACTGTATCGGAGGAAAGGAGCGCCTGCACGGAACATGACAGCCTGCAGGTCGGGTTCCTCTTTTTACTGCCGGATCTGAGCTCGGAATCTCCAACACCAGTAGTGGAAGAATGTAAAAGAGCGTCACCAGAAGGTCCAAGCGCTCCGAGAGAGAGACAAAAGACAAGCAGGTTGTTCTGATCTGATACTCAGCCAGATCACATGGACAGGAACGAAGACAGTTTCTCAGGGCCTGGACTCGGATGGAAATGACGCAGATTGGATGGTGAAGGAAAAACGGACACTCTAGTGACTAGTCTAGACGGATTGACCCACTGCTCTTCACAAACTCTTCTCTTCAAGAGTCAGTTCTCTGGTCTCAGACCTTCTCCTTGTCCTCGACCTACCCTTCCAAGGTTTATCTACTCATCTTTCAAGTCTCAAGAACAAAAGCTCCATGAGCTTCTTTCACCTTTCCATGGCTACATAAGCTCCTGGTTGGGCTTTAATTCGCCTTTAAGATCCCAGCTCTCTCCCTTCCTGGTCGCTTCTCAGTCCTCAGCCTCCGTCCAGACTCTGCCAGGGTCGATTAATAATTCGCCCAGTACTACTACGGAGTATAGCTGAGCATCGTTATAACTGTTGCTATTACACATTAGTCTTTTCGGTGTCTGAATTCCGACAGAGCTGGAGAACTACCTTCACCTTTATCTACC
Organism: Aspergillus egyptiacus; assembly: GCA_025688805.1. Taxonomy (NCBI): domain Eukaryota; kingdom Fungi; phylum Ascomycota; class Eurotiomycetes; order Eurotiales; family Aspergillaceae; genus Aspergillus; species Aspergillus egyptiacus. The sequence goes on from MU628463.1 coordinate 10,257, forward strand.
TACCATCACCTGAGCAGTGCTATTTTTTCACTGGTGGTTCCTGTCCAGTGTTCCCACTGCCCACTCGCTGATGAAATAATCCCTCTTCCGAGTTCTCCTCATCCAACTTTTTCCCTGTCAACCTGGGCTGGCAGTAGTTCTGCTTGCTGCTGCTGCTACTAGATCTTTCGACAGCTCCAGCTTGGAACAACTTCTACTTCCCTGCCACCAGCAGCGGCTTTCTTGCCCATCTCGTCTTCCTCCCCTCTGATCACTTCTATCTCTCGTCATATTCCCCCCCACCTCTCATAGAATCTTAACTCCTTTTCGGCTTCCGCCCTCGCCGTCACGTCTCTCTTCCTCCTATCCAACCCGCCCGGCTGGCTTTTTTCCAGGAATAGCCCCACCTAAGCTCTTGCGAATCTGCGCTCATCTCGACGACCTTCCCTTCCCACCATCCGGTCGCACTTGAGTTTCCCCGTTTGTTTGTAGATGAATCCCCTCTCCTCTCATGGTCTACATGACGCCCGACTCCCCCGATGAGGCTCTTCACTTTCGTGGCAAGACCTTGACTCCCGAGAGTCCACGCCCGCTACACGTTGCGGAACCTGCGAATATTCCCGTGCTACAAAACCAGATGGACCCCGTCTTCAACGATACCTCGACTTACGACAGAGCCGAGTCTTCTGCTTCCGAGAGTCATCGTATACTTCCCGGTGAGCCGTATACTGGGTCGGTGGGGGGAAACACAGGTCCTGCGGAGGGTGGTCGCCAGCAACAATCGCATATACAAGGTAGCATCCATTCTGGCCCTCTCTTAGTCAATGACCGCTTGGTGGACGCAAAGTCAGACACTGCCCCCTCTACTACGGCTGCAACAGCCGCAATACCTTCTCTACCCGATCCATACCAACCTACAAACTCCGCAAAGCTCTCTAGTTCCTGCGAAGCTACAACGGACGCCTCTCTAACCGTGTCTCCTCCATCAGATCCTAGCTCCCTGCCAGCCCACCCTGTCCCCGGTGCCCCTACATCCTCTTCCCATGCTGCTCACGGCCCTTCCCTTGCGAACGAGGTAGACCACTCTGCCGCCGCCTTGCAAGCCCAGCTAGCGCCGCAGAGTCGACTAGACGCGGACAAATCCGAAGATAACGGGGCTGGAAATGGTGTTGATTTCCAAACCCTCCTTGATAACCTACCGTCGTCTTCAACGGCTCCCTCTATCTCCACCGTGCCTGGAAGCACTATTCCCGCGGATGGTGCATCTGCTTCTTCTCAAACTACCGCTGATGAGGCGCTTCAATCCTCCCTGAGCCTGCCTCCTCGCCCTCCTCCCCAAGAAAAGCCCTCCATCCATCCCAATTACAATCCCAGCGATGATATCCGTTCCTATCATCAGCTTCCTGCCCATACATCCTCTACCGCCCACCCATACGCGTCCCAGCAGAGTAATTACCAGTCCAACGCCGGAATATCTTCTCTAGCAGCGTCCGGTGCTCCTGGGACCACCACGGGTGCTAGTGCCCTTCCCCCTCCCCCGGTGCCTAGTTTTCAGCAATCTCCATCCGCTTCAGTGGACAAGGAAGATGCTTCAGACCCAGGTACGCACAAGAATGGTCGCATCGATCGGCAGCCAACCCGCTCCGATGAAGACACTCCATGGGGCCCGGAAGTCCAGAAGAAGTATGATGAATTCTTGCGCGATGAAAGGGTCTACGTGACGGAGGGTCTCTGGGATCGTTTCCCCTACGGTTCTAGACTGTTTGTTGGTCAGTAACACCTGTTTTTTATTTCCCTGAGCAGGTATTGTTCTAACATATCTCTGTCGACTACAGGCAATCTCCCCACGGAAAGAGTTACGAAACGGGACCTTTTTCACATCTTTCATAGCTACGGGAAGCTAGCGCAGATTTCAATAAAGCAGGCCTATGGATTTATCCAGTTTTTAGAGGCTCCGGCTTGTAAGCGAGCTCTTGAATGTGAACAGGGTGTCGTGGTGAGAGGACGGAAAGTCCGTAAGTATACCTGTTGGTTGCGACTGGATGACAGGCAGACTGACGTACTCGCAGATCTTGAGATTTCGAAACCGCAGCGGAATACCAGGCCGGCGCCGGCTACAGCGGAAAGCTCGCGCGCTCCGCCGCCTCATCGCTCGAGGTCACCCGACTACGGTCGAGGCGGAACTAGTAATCGCTCCGCGAGATCTTCCAGAGATCGCTACGAACAACCACACGAGCCAGGGAGGCTGCCGTTTAGCGATTTCCGTGACGACCATGCTCATCGCAGACGAGATGATTACCGTCCTCCTCGCTCTCCGTCTCCCCGTGGCTACCGAGCAAGGGAGGAGTATCGCTCCCGAGACAGGACTCCAGAACGGTTTGAACGGCGTGAGAGGCGGCGTTCCCGTTCGCCATATGCAAGAGATAGAAGATATCGAACACCGAGTCCTCGAGGCAGAGCAACGTATGACGGCGATGCAGACCTACCTGTTCCCAGGCGAGCTGCGAGAGATGTCCCGGACGTGCAGATACTTGTCCTCGAGGAGCTGGACCGGTAAATAACCCAGGTCTGCAACTATCCACCATTATTTGCTGATGAAAGCTTCTAGGAATTTCATATACCATGTCGAGAGTACCTTCCGGAATCGAGGCCTTCGGGTGGATGTTCTGGTGCTGGGACCACGTATTCCTCTCGACGCAGCAGTCAAGCGCCAGATATCCGAAGGTGTTCTCGCGGTGGTGAGACTTTCACGGCCGAGCCAGTTTGCGAGAAAGATCCCGTTGCAAGTATTTGATCGAAGTTCGGGTGTGGATAATGTTCGGTCTAACGGTAGGTCCAATCCTCTCTCTCTTGTGGGAACTTTACTGACCATCCCGCCCTAGAATATCCTGATCTCGAGCCCAATATCGCCGCCGAAATTGTATTCCAAGCACAGACTATGCAACGAAGCGGCCCTAGTGTTCCTTTTGCTCCCGCGGCTTACGGAGTTCCAGCTATGCCCTCCGCTCATCTGCCTCACCCTCCAGTTCCTGCAGTTCCAGCCCAACCCAATCTTGCAAACGCCATTTCAACTCTCGATGGGCCTGCTTTGCAGACCTTGCTTGCCGCGTTGCAGCAACAACGGCCGCCTGCGGTCCAGCCCGCACAGCAACCATTTTCTACCACCACTAATCCGCTTCCGACCCCGGATCTTGCGAGCCTTCTCAGCGCGGCCACTCGGCAGCCTGCACCCACTAATATTCCTCAGCCGCCCGTTCCACCGCAACCCTTTCCGATACAGGCACCAAATGCCGCAGCAGTCTCCGATCCAAACCTTCTATCCCTCTTGGCCAAAGGCCTGGGAGGCCAGCAGCCACAAGCCCAGGCCGCCATGCCACCTCATGTCCAAAACATCATGAGTCAGTTGAGCAAATGGAAGCAATGAGTCTCGTCACGATTTTTCTTGATTCTCTCTTTCCAGCTTCATCTTATATTCAAGCCATGGATTTTTGCACTTCCAGGAGTCGGGCGTTGGTTGTCGTTACTCGTTTGAGACGTCAAAGGATGACCTTTTCTTCGGTAATGTTCAAGACAATCATTTCGCCATATCCACTTAATCGTTCTGGGGAGGGTTCGCGCAGGAGGGTTCTCGATTTTCTCGTCATTGTTATACTGGGACATTTCTCAATCGGCGTCGGTTATTTCCAATTTATAGCTAGGTATCTATAGTTGCTTCATAGCCATCTCCATGAAGCGCGTCTTATTCCCACTCAGCCGTAACAAATGCTGGGGTGTAATAATACAAATTCGATATCTGTGACCTGAATAGAGAAGTCCGAGAGTCATTAAGCGTAATATAGTACAAGAGCCGCGGCTCGTCAACAACCACCGTCCCCGGGTTCATTCGATATCTCTTTAGTACCCTGCAACATGTCCTTCACTTTGCCGTCCATCCTTGAGACTTCAGGTCCTTCACGGTCGCCGCATCTTCCTTTTTGATCCGCTCGATCGTCTTATCCCTGTTATATTCCATCACGCGCTTCTCTTTGAAGTATTTCACCTAGCCAGGAAAGTCAGCAGCGTTCCAGAAATAAGGCCGACGGCACCGCCCATCTCCGAGTGCGGGGTGATGCTCTCCCAAAGAACCTAATCACACATACCCAAGCAGCCGCGCAATTCGACTCAAACTCCGCGACCTCCTTCCCACACTTCTTCCTAGCCAGTTTATCATCCTTGACAGAATCTAAGATGTCGTTGTTGTCCAGGCATGTGAAGAATTGATCGCGGGCTTCCCAGCATCGTTGGCGCGAACTGCGGTCGGGCGCGATACGGCCGCCGTCGGAGGTTTTGTCGGAATTCGAGGACCAGGAGAACCAGCCCATTGTGTCGGATATTTATTTTCGGGTGTGTAGATTTAGAATGAGCGAGAGAGAGAGAGAGGAACTGGAGAAATTTGGAGTGTCCGTTAAGAGTCTGGAGCTTTCGACGGGGATTCGTTCCGCTCCGCCATTGAACTTCCCGGTCATGTGGCGCTAAGCCAACATGGTCCTACTTCTTCCCCGTCGCGGGCTTCATCATTAACGAGACTTTCATTACATTTACAAGCACAGTGACTACGCCAGTAATCTGCTCGCTTGGTGTCGGGCTGTTTTATGCAACAAAACCTTCTGTGCAGAGACTTGTTTTGAGAGTTGGGGCCCCTTACCATCCGGGACACTCCCTGACTGTTGACCCCGTACCTACGAATGGTCTCTTTCCGCGCCGAGTGCGCCTGAGGACCTTCTCCGAAGAAACAGAATACTGGTCCTAAATCCTAGTTCATGCCCCCGCGCCGACGACCTCCTCCGGCGGGGGCCAGAACAGACCTTCCGCCGCTGAAAATCGTCCGCAAGATCCTCGTTCTACAAATCGCATATTATGTCTCCGCCGCGGCCTTGATCCTGTTCACCAGCCTTGTCTACGGCACAGGGTTTTCTCTAGACCTTGTTCTCAGCTGGGATGCGTTACGAGGGGATACCACGATTGGTTGGATGCTGGGGCTGGTGTGGATGTTGAACAGTCTTTTATGGTGCGTTTCTCTCCCTGACCCGGGGTGACCGTGGCTCGTGCGAACAGGCTGCTAACGATGTGCTTTTGTCTATATAGTGTAATATTTCTTCTACTCCTCGTTTCCCGGTCGAAACTTATCCCTGACTTCGCTTTGACGATCCACTTCCTGCATTTCGTTACCACCTCCCTATATACACACTCTTTACCCTCCAATGTGCTCTGGTGGGGACTGCAATGCGCCAGCGCCGCCCTTATGACTTCGCTCGGGATCTGGGCTTGTCGATGGCGGGAGCTCCAGCCGATCAGCTTTGGCGGGATCGGGAGTGGTGGTAGTTCGGCTCAGACGGGTGAAAGCAGTCGACGCGGCGCCGGGAATGAGTACGAGATGATGAATATGAAAGGCGACGGGGCCGTATAGTTGGCCTTCTTTCATGGGAATATTCGGCATTCATTTATTTCCTTTTTTTGTTATGCTTCCGACACTCCCGTCCTGGTCAGCAGGAGCTATATTGGCTTGGCCTTTCGGAGATTACTTTTCGTCTTCTTCTGTTCTATGTATACCCTTGCTGGCATAGGCGTATCTATGGAAGACGTTCTAGATGCGTCTTCATTTCAATTGTATAGATTTATTACTACTACTGAGGTAGGAACCCGACGGGCTCAATCTGGTACGAATAATGCGGGTGCGCATCTTTATTCCAGGAATAACCTGATAATAACCTGGAAGCTATCAGGTATTTGCAGTGCAATTCACGACGATAGGTGCATCTATGGCAAAACCAATGGAGTTCCGCATTGCCACAACGCCTTCTAATAACATGCGCCTTCTCCCGACAACCTACACCTACTAAATACCACCTTACTACGTATCTCCATTCTCCAATCTCCAAATTCCCAAGTGGGGTATAGAGGCAGATAAGAAAGATATAAAAAAACGTCTCTCCCCAGACTTTCGCAACTATATCCCCTCTCTCCATACCTGTAACCTCACACTTCCGCGATATCGACCCCATCTCAGTATCCCATTGACCGTGTATCCTTCGAAAATGTCCACCACAACCCTCACCACCGAGACCAATCCCACCCAAGTCCTTGTAACCCCGACCCCGGTCCCGAGCACCACCATCACCCCACCCCTTGAAGACAAGGTCTTCCAAGCCGTGGCCCGCGGTGACCGTGCCGGAAACCTCAAGCTCAAGGGCATCCCCACCTTTAGCGACCCCTACGCCGAACGCCAATGGATAAAGGAGCATATGGCCGCTGCCTTCCGCTTCTTCGGGAAGGAGGGTTACAATGAGGGAATTTCGGGACATATTTCTGTTCGTGGTATGTTTCTTCCCTCCGGCCCTCCTTTTAAATATTACCATTTCGCTTTATTTCAGTCTTTTCTTGGTGGTGGGGGGGTATGGTACGCTGATACATATACTATGTACCGATTGTGTCGGACAGACCCCGTACTGAAAGACCACTTCTGGATCAACCCCTTCGCGAAGCACTTCTCGGCCATGAAGGCCTCGGATCTCGTCCTCGTTGATTCGGAGGGATACGTCACCGAGGGCGGGGCGCAGTCGCCCATCAATGAGGCCGGGTTCATGATCCATTCGGAGATCCATAAGGCGCGGCCGGATGTGATGGCTGCGGCGCATACGCATGGGATTTACGGCAAGACGTGGAGTGTTTTCGGGAGGGACATTGAGATGCTTACTCAGGGTTTGGACTCCTGCTCCTTCTTTTTCTGCTACTTCTGTTCAATGTGAGTCAAATGGGACTAAGAGTGGCTGGTATAGATGCGTGCAATTTTTACGGCAGACTGAGTGTCTATGAGGAGCATGGTGGGGTTGCGCTCGCGCAGGATGAGGGACGGAGGATTGCGGAGGCGCTTGGAAAGGATAGCATTGCTTGTATTCTGCAGAATCATGGGTTCGTTCTCCTTCAACCCGGATTCGAGCTGCCTGGTGGCTAACGTACATGGATGCAGTCTCCTGACGGTAGGCCAGACTGTCGATGAAGCCGCTTGGCTCTTCGCCAGCCTTGACCACGCCTGTCACTCGCAGCTCATGGCTGAGGCCGCGGCTGCGAATGGCGTCCCGAAGAAGACCATCCCGGACGACGTTGCGAAGTACACTGCGGATAGTGTTCAGAACCCGGTATGTCGTTTATTACTTCCTCCCTGGGATATGGAGCGCAAAGTGATCTGATATCTCGCAGCACAACTTCTACACGGAGTTCCAACCGGAGTTTGATCTTATCGTTGAGGAGAGTAATGGGAGGGTTCTTCAGTGATTGGTAGGAAGTACGTACGTATTGCTACGTCGGATATTAGGGTTAGATACCGGGGCGTGGCTTCGGACGTCACATCTACGACTTGGACGAACTCTAAGGACAATAAAGTTTAATCTCCGCAATTCATCCGGAGATAGTAGTAAGGGTGCCGTAGTACTGTAGCTCAGCGGCCAGAGAGAGCCCTACCAAAGGGTTGGTTGGGTATGCAAAAAGCAAAAGCAAAAAGTAATTCCGATTTCCGACACGGGGAATCGAACCCCGAGCTGCCGTGTGAGAGACGGCGATGTTAACCATTACACCATATCGGATGTTGTTGAAGACGTTTTCTAATCAAAGTTTATATAGCATTATCAAGTATTATTTGAGTAAGTCAACCTTCAATTTGTTCTATTTCTTGTATGTCAAGCATTCTGAAGGAGGGTTTTGGCTTAGTACTGTATATACCTGACTATACTCGGTCGTCTTGACCCAATCTTCGCACCATCCATGTGGAGCTGGCGATAATAGGTACCTATATATCTCCCCGCTGTCTTGGCTACTCCTGAACAATCATCCAGATATGGAGTACACGGAACTGCCTATGGAATGAGTGGCCCGATATTAAATGGTCTCTCAAACACCCAGATCATCAGCTATACAAAGTATGAAATCAGTAAAAATGCCCTCGTCTCCGTGACACAAGTGCAAGTGCAGAAGAGTACCTCATGTGCTGACTAAGCCACCAGTAACCGACGCCAACAATGCATCCGAACATGGCATCAAATGTCCTCCATCACCAACACAGCCAGTCAACGCTTGACTAGTCTCTCATCACCAACAATTGGCGGCCGATGATGGTCCAGACCGCTGTCTTGCATATCTTGGAACTGTCACATGGATTGCCTGCTGGGTGCTGTTGAGGTCTCTCTTTGAAAGGCGGTCATCTGGACTGACAACTTGCATCAACTACGTATCTTGCTTGCTACGGGGCTACTAGAGTAGAAGGCATTGCCTGATATCCTCCGCACTCTCAAGCCACCTTCAATATTATTGCTTGAATATCCTCCAGACCACGGGACGACTAGTCGACGTTTCAAACCCAGCCAGGAGCCATGGCCGGGGAACCGTCATACATAGACTACGAGGCCTTCCTAGATCCCGATTTCTCACCAGCCTCATTTGCCAATTCGCTGGTGGTTGCCACCAACAATGCAACAGACACACCCCTGGACCTCTCAACTCCGCTTTCGCGGGTTCTGTTCGACCTGCAGGAGATCGACACGCACATCCACACGCTGACCACCAAGTCAGCCCTCCCCCTGCTAACGCACACGCGGGACCAAACTACCGCCGCAAGCAAGATCCTTAAGGAAGCAGACGAGCAGATCGCCGCCGTCTCGCAGGGATACGAGCGGCTGGAACGTGAGGTCTTACGCAAGTACGAAGCCGCCGAGGAGGCCAGGCTCGCAGCGGAGAACTCCCTGGCCACCGTGCGTCTTGCGAGGGCTGTTGCGAGATGCATCGCTCTCGGTCGCCAGCTTGATGGCCAGATGGTCGAACTCACCGGCCGGGGCGGGCTTTCAGGCGGCGACGCTGCAGGTCCGGCTTCAGGACGCGACGACTCCCGTGCCCTTGAGCGCGCCGCATCGACGATTGTGAGCTTGCGTCGGCTCCTATCCGATACAGCACCAGGCGAGGAAGGCCACGGCCTCGACCGTGTAAAGGTCGTCCGGACACTGAAGTCTGATCTCCTGATCCCAGCCGAGAATCTCGTCCGCGCCAGGGCCCAGCAAGCCATCAACCGGTTCTCCATATCCCCCTTAACAACAGCAAGTGCCAACACCATTTCCTCCGCCTCGGCACAGTCAAGCTACAAGGCCGCCCGCGACGCAAAGGCCAATCTCATTTCCGGCGTCAACGTCCTCTACCTGCTCACCCCGTTACCTCCCAAAACCCAACCCACGTCAGAAATCACCCCAGGTCTTCTCCTCTCCACCCTCCAAGGCTATGTCCAAGCCACAACAACAAACGTCCTCAACGCCATCTCCCGCTCTCTAACCACGCTGCCAACCCTCGACCGTACCCTCCCCGAGACCTCCGCCCGCTGCCAGGACCTTTTTGCCCTGGAGGCAATCCTCAGCACCATCAAACCCCCGACTCACCCTTCCTTCCCGGCGCAGGATTCCAAGCCGGGGACGCCAAACAACCTCCTCACCCCGCTTTTATCCGCCCTCGACACCTCCTCCCTCCCAAGCTACTTCTGGCGCTCGCTCGCCTCGTCGCTCTCCCCGCGTGTCCAGGAGATCATGCAGCGAGGGGGTGCCTCGTCGCGCGCGCTCCGCTCGAATCGCGATCGGCTCAAGAAGGAGATCCGGGAGTGTGTGCTGCGGGGATCGCAGGTGCCGGGTTCCGTGGGGATCGGGATGGAGAGGCGGCCTACGACGACTACTACTGCCTCTGCGGCCGCGTCTGAGGAGAAGGAGAAGTGGAATTGGGAACGTGAGGCGGCGGTTATGGTTAGTTCTGTGGTGGGGGTAGTGGAGAGGTATTAACTCGGATAGATGTATCTTGTCAGAAGTATGCGGTGGCCTATGCATCGCGCGATATTCAGTAATATAACATATATATGTACTTCAGTTATTTCTCAATAAATAACTAAAAGAGATCCCTGGAGACAGGCCCATGCCTTCTCACATTCCTTGTCTATTCATTCGTCTTTCCTGGACTGGCCGGGATGCAGTAGATATATTCCTTGAGAGTACGCACCGCACTCGGGGAAGCCAACTTGTTCACTCCTAGGGTGAATCGAATCAGCATCAGACAGTACCTATACGTAATCTCGCGGCTTCAAACACGCGATGAACTGGCCTCGGAAGCCGGCTCATAATTCCACTTCTGCACTGTGGACCACTCGTCGAATGCGGGTGAGACGGAATCGGTCTATCTGGTCTAGGCTGGATAGAACCTACCTAACTTACAGACTAAGATTTATATGGACTTGGCCTGCATTGTATATCTTTTATGCAGGAGGGGATTCTTATACCGGACCTGTTCTATCCAGGATATGATACTTTTTCCTTCGGCGCAACTCCCGCCCGATTCAGTTGGTGGCTAACCTGGGAGGGCATGGTGATTGTCCAAGACCAACAAGGGGTGGCGGACGCGGTGCAATTGTCTTCCCCGTCCCCCCAAACATGCCTGGTTTGCTAAGCAAGGCCCCTGGATCTGTAAGCAAGCTCAGTCCTGTCCGTCAGCACTCTGTATCCGGGCAGTAGTATATTAATAAAGATGGAGTATACTGGAGTGATGTATCGGACCACCACCAGACCCTCGTGGACTCCACCATGGCGGAACCTGCGAGCCAGCTGCCTGTCTCCGATACTCCATCTTCCGAACAGGTTGGGATCGAAAAGGATGCGAGCAAACCTGAGACTGAGAACCGAGAGGCTGGGGAGGAAGGCAACGCCGAATATCCTCAGGGCATAAGTCTAGTCCTGATTGTAGTCGCCGTCGTTCTCGCCATCTTCCTGATATCTCTCGATCAAGTACAAGCCCTACCTCAACCCCTCAAACAACCAAAAAGCCTTCCCTACTGACTAACTTCACCAGACCATTCTCGGCACCGCAATCCCCAAAATTACGGACGATTTCGGCGGTCTGGACAAGGTATCATGGTACGGCTCGGCATACTTCATGACATTCGGCGGCTTCCAGCCCGCGCTCGGCAAAATCTACCGGTACTCGGACCTGAAGATCACATTCCTTGTGTCCTTCTTGATCTTTGAGCTGGGCAGCCTTTTATGCGGCGTGGCGCCGAATGCCACGACGCTGATTGTTGGCCGCGCGATTGCTGGCGTCGGCGGTGCAGGCATGGCGACGGGCAGCTTCACCATTGTTGCTTTCTCTGCTGAACCCAAGAGACGCCCCCTTCTGACCGGCTTGGTCGGCTCTGCTTACGGGATGTCCGCTGTATCGGGTCCGCTCATTGGCGGTGCATTCGCCGACAAGGTCTCCTGGAGGTGGTGTTTCTACATCAACCTGCCGGTGGGAGGCTTTGCAGCCATGCTGATTCTGCTTTTCTTCCACTCGCCCAAAGCAGCCAAACCCGTGAAAGCGAGCTGGCGAGAACGGATCCTCAACATGGACCTCCTTGGCATCTCCTTGACCATGTCCCTGATTATCTGCTTTATCCTCGCCTTTGAATATGGCGGTCAGAGCAGAGCGTGGAACTCCAGCGTGGTGATTGGCCTCCTGGTTGGCTTTGTCGCGCTTCTCACCACCCTCCTGATTTGCGAGTACTATCAGGGCGAGCGCGCAATGTTTGTCTGGCGCCTCTTCCAGAAACGCAGCCTCTGGGCCCCGGCCGCCTACATTTTCTTCCTGGCGGGCTCGTACTTCATCCTGCTTTACTACCTCCCCATCTACTTCCAGAGCATCAAGGGGAGCAGTCCCATTGGATCCGGGGTCCGCAACCTGCCCATGGTGATTACATTCAGTATTGCGGCCATCCTTGCCGGCGCGTTTATTCAGCAATCGGGACTGGCCACGCAGACTATGCTCGTGGGAGCGGCCATTGCAACCATTGGCACGGGCCTGATCTACACTTGGGACATTGACACTTCAACGGGGAAATGGATTGGCTACCAGATCCTCACGGCATTTGGCTTTGTGATTCCGTATCTGGTTCCTATGAACATTGCCCAGGCCAACGCCGACGCGAAGGACATGTCAACAGTTACCGCGACCCTTTTCTGTAAGTCCTTTTTTTTTTTTT